>PVHY01005364.1:0-83983 GCA_004024945.1 Uropsilus gracilis | reverse complement strand
AAAAGACATGTAAGAAATCATAGTAGAAATTATTTGCATCCTGATTGATTCAAATAAATCACCTATACAAAAAGTTATAAAAGTCATTTAAAGAGACAGTTGGAATACTAACAAGATGCAACGTTTGTATTAAGGAACTAGTCATTTTAAATGTAATGCTGTTTTGCTTATTTGTGGGTGATATTTGTTTACAAATGAAATAATTTTAGTATAGAGTTGACTTTAAAGACATCTAGTCAGGGCTGGGGGATAGATTGTAGGCCCATAATCGTTGAGGTTGAATGTTAAGGTACCTGGTAAGATAACAGCCTCTTTGCTTACACCTCAGCATTTCCATTAAATGCAAAATCTGTTGATTGTGCCCCATAATCAATACAATTATAGGGATAATAGGTGAATACTATTATAGGGAAGGCAAGTTTTTCTGTGTAGGAGAATCAGTAGTGTTCTTGGAGATGGCAATATTGAAACTGGGCTTTGAAGAAAGACACTGATTGTTACAGACACTGTGTTCATCTTCATCAGTGGAGTGATGTACTTATATGAAGCGAATCAGACAACAGCTCTCATACAAGAAAATTCTCAAGGCCTGGAATCACAAATTCCTTCGACACTTCAGCAGTAAGGGAAATAACAATCAAGCACATGACTGTAGTATCATCTTAAACCCAGTCTATTTGGGACTTTGGACATTTTAAAGACTTTCAAGTAATTTAAAATAGAAAAAACATCTGGTTTCTAAAATGTCTGTTTCTTTTGTGCTTGAGAGTAAGAACACTGGGACATGAGTTACGAGTGGACTGGTGGTTTTGTTACTGGCTCCTTTCATTCATTCATTTTTGCTTCAAGGAAATGTTTTCTAGTTCCTAACTGTATGTTGTATGTGGTAAAAATTTGAGTTAACAGTTTGGTCAAGGCGATAGTGCTTTAACTAAAGTTTGCTAGGGCTGACACAATAAAATACGACAGACTTGGAGAACATACTCAACAGGATCTTATTTTCTCAGAGTTCCTGAGGGTGGAAGTCCTAGATCAAAGTGCTGGCAGGTCGTTTCCCCAGAGGCCTTTCTTCTCTGCAGCCTCTGCACCCCATTGCAGTTCCTTTGTGCTCTATGTTTGGCATACATCTTCTTAAAAAGAGACATGGTCATGTTGGATTAACAATAGCTTGTTTTACTGACCTCTTCAAGGTCCTCTCTCCAAATACTATGTAACACACTGATGTACTGGGGGTTGGGGCTTCAAAGGAGGCACCTTGAAAAGAGGGTGAGATTTCAGCTCTCTGAACTTGGAGAGTGGAAATGTCTTATGTTTGGGGTGGGGGGTAGCACCAAATATATACCAAAAAAAATCTATTTTAATTTTTTCAACCAAATTTTATTGTTTGCCATTTGTTCATATAACTATATAATTTTGGAAGTACAACTTAACACCTCATGTAGACAAAAATCTTTACAAGTCATTGGAAATTATTAATAATCAAGTTCCTATTTTTAGATTTTTGAAGACGCAGACTGTAAAATTTAATTCATACTAATATTCTCATTAGTGTACCCTCATTGCAGCATTTTGGATCAACTTTAATAAACCTCTGGTACCACTGTATCAATTTTTGAGAATTCTTAGGTCCCATGGGCTGTAAATTACATAACTCGAATTGAGAGGCCCTCGGCAAGTGCTCAGGGTCAAGGTCAAGATGAAGAAGCAAAGGCATAGAATCCCTCCAAGGCCTTTGCTGTCCTTCCTGGGCTTCATGCTATCTCATTATACTATAACACTGGCCCCACAACTATGACTGTGTCCTGATCTCAGTCCAGGAGTCCTTGCAGGCAGATCCTCATCACACAGACCCAGGCCCATCAGAGTGCAAGTCTCACCAGTTACCCTCCTCCCCAAACAACTGTTTTAGCCACACGTGGTTTCCTTCTGAGGCTGTTCAGAGAGTTAGAAATTAGTATTTTTTTCCATATTCATTATTCAACCTCCAGTTAACTGTCATTTGGAACTGATTTAACTCTAACCCAGTGCAGAAAACTCGATGTTCATTTTGTTCAGGACAACTTCATCTTAAGTAAAAAAATACTAATTTCAGCAGGATCTTTTAAGATCTGCAGCTCACCGAGGGCCATTAGTCCTCCCTGAGAAGACCTGACTGGGCCCTGCATGCACACGATGATGAAAACGGTTGGGGCCTCTGAGTGTCAGGCTAGAAGCATCTGTCTCCGCTTAGAACCAGGCCTCCTGGGGGAGGAAACCACAGCTGAACTTTAACTGGGCGGTTGTCTATGTGGCTTTGTTCAGTGTCTGAAACCAGCATTTTCCCACTTGAATAAAGTTTTCCACCAAGTGTCGAGTGGGAAGGAAATGTAGCTGGTTCTGCCAGAGGTCACCAGGACAGTCCTACCCACCCAGTTCTGCTCAGACACTGACTCTTGTCCATTCTCAACTGGATGTCCATTTGGGCCACAGTGGAGTCCACCTGGTCAGAAAAGGGGCTTCACTGGGAAGGACAGGAGGGGAAAGGAAAGGCAAAGTGAGGCTTTTGGATCTTGCCACCTCAGTGACCTATAATCATCATGGTTTTTTTATTTAATAAAAGAAAGAACAGTTTTAGCCTTTAGCTCTGTCAACAGATTAGGGGTCTGGGCAGTTCTCGTGGTCTGTTTTGTATAGATCAGATGGATTATGATGCACACCTGTGGGAACCTGAGCACAGAGCTTAGCCCAGTCAAACGGTGCTACTTCCCTTTCTCTCTGAGAAAAACAGTAGCTTTGAGACTGGAGGTGTCTGTGTGCACCTTTGGAGACTAGACAAGCTTCCGTGTCTTGAGAGGCTCCTGGCGAAGCGGAGACTCCAAATGAGGAGAGCCGCAGCTGTCTCTGCCCAGTCTCAGGGGTCTGCTGTGCCCAACACTGGGAGTTTGTACTCTTGGAGGGCAACCACAGTATGTCTGGGCAGGGCCTGTCCTGGGACTCAGGCATCTGAAGGAGTGCTGCAGCGAACCTCCCCTAAAGAAATACTGGAAAAAGTCCAGGCTTGAGTTTTTCAGCACACAGTTGAGAAATGAAAATCACAGTGTTAGAGGGAATCCAGATAATCCCTGGGATTTTACGGTGGTAAAACTGGGTATTACTAAGGGTTCAAATTAGGGAAAGAGATACATTTGGCATTGTATTCCTGCCTTGCCCCTCCTCTTCCTCTTCTTCCTCTTCTACCCGCAAAGAGAAATGTACCTAGTGACAGTAAAGAACTATTTTTAAGAGAAAACATTTTATATTCGTTCTGTATTCCATCTACATGAGCAGGCGATGTAGAACAACCTTGAATGAATTCTTGGAAAGGACCTTCTGCAGACCCAATAACCCAATACTACAGTGTTTGCAACCTAAGGTTGTTTTTGCACAAAGGTTTATGCTTTCCTCATGGATATCTACCACAGGTTGTAATTAAGACCTGATTTGAGATGCTGTCCTTAACACAGGTTGTGAATAAGTTTAATAACCCTATGTTAGAGATAGGCAAGAGTAGACTTCATTCAAACCCAGAGAAAGAGAGATGTTTTCATCACTCTTTTCTATTTAAGGTATATACTGAATCCATCAACAGTTTGTAAGTAAAATTCTTTTCTCAAGGAAAACGCTGCACCTTCATTTTTCACACTCAAATGGCTACCAGAAGACCATCTGCACTTTTAAAAGAACTTAAAGCAGTCACTTTGATTGGAACTGGCCCATTAGTTCAGTTCATGCTCCTTTCCATCTGGCTGTTCCCCCTTGCCTACCACACTGAGTATCAAAGGGCTGGGCTTCCAGATCCAGTCCATTGTTCTCGCTCTGTAGCTAAGTCACTCTGGCATTTAATTTGCTATCGCAGTGGTGCATTTATAGTTTTGCAGGCCTGCGTTCCTGACTCTAAAGGCTATTAAAGAAAACATTTAACCTCCCTGAGAAAGTTAACTCATGTGTAAAAGTGGGATTAATACTTCTTCTGTTAGGTTCCTGGGAGGATTAAATGATACCACTGTGGGAGCATGATACATGCCAAGAGAGCCCTGTATTTAGCTGGCCACCCGAATAGCCTTGCCAGGTACCCACTGGCCTTGACCTGGGGAAACTGGCAAATTTACTTTCAATGGAAGTTTTAAAGAACAGCTTATTTATTGTCGATTTATAAAAATACTGATGTGGAGATGGCACTTGTGGGCTTGACTGTATTTAATTGGTGGCTCTCTCCACTAAGCAACATATGCTAGACCAACAGTTTGATATAAGAATCTGTGGTCAGGACCTGAATGCAGATACCACAACTTCCATTTCAAGAGCCCCTGCCATTTTATTGTAAGCACAGTAGAGAGAAGGGCACAATCATCCTGGTATACATTTAACATGCTGCCCACACCTAATCTTCCCATTGTGTTTGGCCAGCACCTTTGTCTTGTGTTAAGTCATATATATTTTTTTAAAATAATGCTAGAGAATGCATAAAGAGGAATTAATTTTTTAATCAAAATTTATGTGATAGCCTTACTTGAATTATCTTTTTCTATTTGACTAAAATAGAATTGATTTTCTATGGGATATTTAATGTTTGGGGTCATAATCCTGCTAGAGATGAATTAATAGATCTTTGCTGAGTGCACTGTCAAGCCAGATTCCCCCCTAGGTTTGAGATATAATTAAAAATGTCAAATGAACTCACTTGGAGGTTCACAGAGCTTCAGGGCCCCTTGAAAATTCTAAGCAAGGACTGAAAATAGTTATCAGAATGTAGGGAACATAAGATAATGGTGAATCTCCACACCTGGAGGAACAGGGCTACAGGTCACCTCCACCAGATTTCTCTTCTCTATCTATTTTTTAAAAAATTGTTAAATTTTTATTTTTTTGAGGCTAGGTCTTGCTACATTGCCCAGGGTAGTCCCAATCCCGCGGACTCAAGAGATTCCCAGACTCAGCCTCCTAGGTAGCTGGGATTACAGGCACATGCCACCACACCCAGCTTGTGTGTCTATATTTTTCGAGACCAGGCCTGTCATATTGCCTGGGGTAGTCTCAAACCCAAGAACTCAAGCGATCCCAGGTGTCTTGCTTCCCAGTGCTTGAACTACAGGTGTGTGCCACCACGCCTGGCAGGTTTCTCTTATCTTAACCCCTTGTGTTTTGGGGAGTTATTCTCACATTTCCCGCAGGGATGTTTTCAGTTGGAGGTTCTGAGGCTGGTAGCTGGCTCTCTCCATAAATGGCCTGGTCAGATACATCCAAGAGAGGAAAACCTGCTAAATAATATCCATATTCTCTGCATCCTTCTCCCTACTTAGGTTACCAAGCTTGTTTCCTTTCCATTTGGCATGTTCCCGTCTGTTTTTGGCAGGGCTTGCTCATTGTGGGGAGGGGTCTTCAGAGAGGAAGGCTGACTACCTGATTTATGACTGGCTATCCCCACCTTCCTCATCTCTTCTCTCCAGAAGGTGTGCAGTTGGCCTGATTGCTTCAGAGTTGTTCTGGAGACTAGAAAGTGCTGAAGGATGAGAACCTTTTTGTTTTGGTAGAGGTCAATAAATAAAAACTCTGAGACATATTAAAAATAATTCATTTGAGGCAAATCCATTTTTTTTTTCAAGCATTTACGTCAAATCAAATAGGCAAATAGCCCTAACACATATTTTTTCTGTTTCCTTTTAGATTTCATAAGTTCTCTTATATAAGTGATTTCCCAGCCTGTAGTTCTCTGCTGGGAGTTGAGTTGGATTTGAGAATCTGAAGAATTGCAGCCTTGTAACTTCAGAGGTGTAATCTGCTGAAAAGTTCATCCTTTGAAGAGTTCTGCACTGTGCCAGCCATCTCTTGCAATTGGGTGCCAAAGGTAAGCCTGGGACTTTCTTTTTAAAGCATGTGGGAGGAAATAGCTACTTTGGCCTCAATTTGTGTAGTAAGTTTGATGTTAGTAAGATGGTAATAAGTGTAGCCCTGATTTGCAGAGTCATATTAAATTTAAGTTTTCAAGGCTTCTGGTAGAAAAACTAGATTCCTGTTCCTGCATTGTCACGTGATGGGCCTGAGCAGCTAGGAAGCTGAATGGTGGGTACCTCCAGCCTTTATGCCCCACTAGTAGTTCTAGAGAATGCGTGGGTAGGGAGGAAGACCCAGGTAATAAGATAATCAGAACTTCCACCTGGGTGCTTTTGATCCAGGAATGACTCATTCTAAATTTGATACTGAAAAGATAATTCTACATCAAAAGAGGTAGATAAAAACGTTCTGTGGAGAGTTTCATCTATTTATATGAGAAATCTACTCACCTATGTTGCAATAAAATCATATCTGTAATGCGGTTTGTGGACTCTGAGATCCGGGAGTCCTGTAATAACAGATACAGATAGAAACAAATCATCTGGGGCATTAGATTTAGAACATGAGAGTTGTTTGTGTGGTAGTAGAATAACCTGGGCTCTGTCTCTTGCAGGGCAGTAATGAGAGCTTTATGAGAAGGCACAATTTCACTTCCAGAATTTTGTCCCCATCTCCTTAGTTTTCCTTCAGAACCTGATTTTGCTTCTGTTATTCACAGATTGTTTTAGACTATGCTTGATCGATAACTTTGAACTGTAGAATCTCTTGGTATGACTTCTCTAAGTTAGTGTAATGCAAATTAGAGTTTTCTTTCATTTGGTGTAAAGGCATTGCTGAAAGTTTTGTCACTGAATATTTTCTCCTTGATCACTTCTGTTTTTGTCATCTCCCACCTCCCCGCCACCACCACCATGGAAACTTCTTATTTTCAGTTATGTTTCCCTGAGATGTGTGTAATCAGAACAGAATAGAATTGAGTGGTAGTATTTCATAAGGGTGAGATTATGTGTTTATCATCACCTTATTTATTTTAGAGTAAAGGGTACATTGTCCCATTTATATAGGATGCTGCTCATTGTGATTTCAAGGTCCAGGCCCTAGTTTGTCACAAGAGCTGGAGCTCTAACTGAGCAGCCCCCAACCCAATACTCCTTTCCTTGCCCACCCTCCCTGCCCCTGCCTTTCTCAAGGCTCTATTGACTCTTCACTAACTCTAAGCCTTCCTTGGTAGGGCACTCCTGGGCTTCCCTTGCAGACATTATGTAAGATATAAACATCATTGGGGGATTTCCTGTCTAATTCTAGGAGATTCCCGTTATATAAAAATAAGCAAACAACTCAGTCATAACCTTCAAATTTAAGTAATTTTTGAAGTGGAATCTTTCAAGACTTAATTAGTGCCAATTCTCAGATCTGATCATCAGAATTCATTCATTAGTAACAGAATCTGACATGCTTTTATAAAAGGTTTTGGATCATTGGTGACATTATAGATTTTAAATTATTTTGTTAGGTTGTCTTTCAGAAAGCAGAAATGCAAGGAAAAGTAAGAGCACCCTTCAAGACATGATATGACTAGGTAGAGAACTGTGTGTAGGTTAGCATGAAAATACATAAAAGTACTTATAACCATATGGTTTTAAGGAAATACTTTTGTAATTTCTGAGATTCACACCTTGATTTACTTATTAAAAATATCTTTTGTGATTTAGAAAAATGTTCAATGGAAAAATCATTCGATGAATTCATTCATGTATTTATCATGAGCACCAACTGATTTCTAGTCATTATTCTTATAGTGACTCTCGGCAGTTATAAAAATAGATAAAATTCCGTTTTTTTTCTCTGTCCTTCTGGCATGGGACAGGGTAACTGCTCTGGAGCTGTTTTAACTGCTCAAATCTGTGAGGTTGTTATAGAGAGTCTCTGTGTGTGAGGTACAAGAATGAGCTGACCCTGGGATAGGGTCTGGAAAAGCCAGAAGGTACTGCATGTGAAGGGAGTTTTATAGAATGAGGGGATGTGTGGATAGGGCATAACGAGCCCCTTGGCACACAGGGTTGGTTGGCTGAATTATTAAGGCAGTCAGTCAAAGGAAGAATGATTTGGTGCCTTTGTTATAAATTAATTACCCATATATGCCTGGGTTTATTTCTGGACTTTATTCCCTTCCATTGATGTACATATCTATTTTTGTCAACTGTCCATTAAGCTTCGATTTGCCATAGTTTTGTAACACACATAGTTTGGAATCAGGAAATGTGATGCCTTCAGGTCTCCTTTTTCAAGATTGTTTTGAGTATTCAGTATTTTTTGTGATTCCACACATGTGACAGAATTGTTTGTCACATGTGTTCTATTTCTGTGAATAACACCGTTGAAATTTTAATACAAATTGCATTGAATCTGTAGGTGACTTTAGGTAGTATGGGCATTTTAGCAGTTTTTTTGTTTTTTGTTTTTCAGTTCATTAACACAAACTGTCTTTCCATTTATTTGTATTTTGTTCAGTTTCTTTCTTTGATATCTTACCAGTTTTGGTGTGTAGGCCTTGATTAAATTTATTCTGGTTATATTTGTTTTGATGTGATTGAAAATAGGATTGTTTTCTTAATTTCTCTTTTTGATAGGTTGTTATTAATATATAACTGCCAACTGATCTTTATATATCAGTTTTTGCACACCACTTTACAGAATTTATCAATCCTACATGTGTGTGTATGTGTGTATGATCTCTACTTAGGGTTTTATGTACAAGGTTGACCTTGAATTTCATGGGGGTTAGTTGAAAATCTGCACATAACTTTTGATTTACCCAAATACTACTAACTACTAAAACTTACTGTTAACAGAAAGTTTTCCCAGTAACACAGCCAGTTACACACATTTTGCATGTTATATGTATTATTTACTCTGTTCTTATAATAAAACTAGAGGGAAAAAAGATATTAGGAAAACATAAAGAAGATAAAATACACTTACAGTACTGTACTTTATTTATTGAAAAAAAATCTATGAATAAGTGAACCCACACAGTTCAAACCCATGTTGCTTAGGGTGGGCTGTGTTGTGTCACATCATCTTCAAAAGGAGACAGTGTACTTCTTTCTTCCCAAGTTCAGTGCCTTTTATATCCTTTTATGTTTAACTAGTCTTTCTCATGTTGAATGCAATAGCTGAGTGTGAGCATCCTTGTCTTTTTGACCTGGGCATCTTGGACTTAAAAGCTCCAAAAGGATTAAAATACATTGTTGCTGGTGTGAACTGTTGGTATATTTTCTTCAGAACTCAAATTGTGGAATGACTCTTGAAAACGGACTCCATGCTTAGTTCCTAACTCTAGGAATTAGGTTTTGGGAAGCTCAGACATTCATACTTTATCTTCAGAGTTTCTCTAGTCATTCTGATCAACTAGTTTAGTGATTGCCAATCTGGACCCTCAGATTTTATTTTCTCTGCCAACTGGAGAGATGAGAGGATGGTTTGGGTCAAGGGCATAGATAAAGTAGGAGGTAGGGGAAGTTGAGTGTCAGCATGTGGTGTTACTGTCTCCACACTCAGATTTGTGCCATGTTCACCCACTGTGCATGGGACACCTAAAACATGCATTTTCCTTGAGGAATCTTCTAGGATTCTCAGACCCTCCTCCAGACCAACCTGTACAATGCTAAAGAGGCCTGGGAGCCTGTATGTTTATCAACCCTCTGAAAAGGACCTTTGGCTTATTTGTGAGAATTTTTATATATTCAACACTTTATGGGACTTAAAAAATTCCATTCCAAGACTTATTATAGTGTTTGCTGGCAAGTAAGAATTTTTATTCTTACCAAGAGCTGGCCTTTTGCACAGAAGTCTAACAAAATAACAGGAAGCAGCACACAGCCTGCGGTGCTTTAGAACATTTGAGAACCAGGAATATTATGAGAATTTCCCTCCACACCATGTGTTTTCTACCTTAGATATCCCAACGCGAGGGATAATGGGGTCCTGAAAAATGTTGCTCAGGGTCAGTGGAAACATCATGTAGCAGTATCTTTATGGCTTTGTGTGAAAGGGAAATGATAATTTTTCTTTTTGTCATTGTTTTCACAGAGTCCTCATTTTTGTGTGTGAAAGTGTGTGATGCCTGGGTCATTCTGTGCAGAGCACAGAAGGGAGATGAAATGGTTACACCCTTAAGAGGGGCAACTTACACAAAGTCAGTCCTGCTGTCAATTACATCACACCCTGGAGATGCTTGTGACATGGCCCATTTATAAGGGGAATGACTCTATAAGAGTCCGTTCTAGTATCCCTAAGGATCCATGTCCCATACATCTCAGTGTCCTGATAACCACATTTGGAGTTCTGGCACCACAGGTTTCAGTGGCTCTTCTGTTTACCCCATGGCTGCATGGTGGTGTTTGTTTGTTTATTTTGCATGATGTTGTTTATGACTCCAAAGATGGGTGCTAGGATGTTCTGTGTCCTTTAGCGGCTGAGTGAGACCCAGATCTGTCTCTCAGGTATTTTGCTTGTAGTGTGGATGACACTTGTAGAAAGCTGACATTTTGAGGATCTCAAGAGTAAAAAAGGTAGACTGGTGTGCAGAATTCCTGATCACTCAGGTTTTTTCTTGCAAACATTTAAATAATAGACCTGAAACTTTTTATTCTTAAAAATAAATTTCAAATAAATTTTCAAATAAATTTCAAATAAGTTTTCAAATAAATCACCTAATAATAAGAGGTTCTGAAATCTTGTGGATAGTCCTATGAAACCCTGCAAACCTGGGGTAATGTCATGGTTTGTGGGTCCTCACTTACATGCTCACAATGTTAAAATAGAACTCAAATTCAGAGTGTAACAACAGAATTTATTTACAAGAGGTTGGAGAGAAGGAAAAAGAGATTTTCTCGTGTGTCCTACCCCAAATGGTATCTGTAGTGTCCAGTTTTAAGGATTTATAGAAAGCACCCATGCAGGATGCAGTCCTTTGACTCCCCCCTGCCCCCCACTACTTATCTAAGACTCATTTTGAAGGTCCTGTATGTGACCTGGGGATGCTCTCTTCACTCCCACTGCTGTGTGCTATTGAGTTATGTGTCTGCATGACCATTTATTCCTTCTGCACATGTCTGGGCCATTTTTCTTACCTGGCATAAACGCTGCTGCTCTGAGTGTGGTGTGGGTCCCCACCCACCCACAAACATCAGGCATCACTCCAGTGGAACTGCTGCCTTGTACAGTATGTAAGTGTTCCATTTGCAAGATAATCCCACATTATTTTCCAAAGTACTCCATTTTACTTTCTCCAGCAATGGGAATTCCTTCCCATTGCTTCAGCGCCTTCTTGACACATTACCAACCTTTTCATTTATGTTTTACTTGTCTTTTTCTTTGTTTTTCTTCCTGATATCCCACATATAAGTGAGATCATTCAGTATTTCTCTTTTTCTTGCTGGTTTATTTCCATTAGCATGATTCCTTCTTTTCATTTATGTTTTACTTGTCTTTTTCTTTGTTTTTCTTCCTGATATCCCACATATAAGTGAGATCATTCAGTATTTCTCTTTTTCTTGCTGGTTTATTTCCATTAGCATGATTCCTTCTAGGTCCAACCATGTTATCACAAATACATCAAATTTGTGTTTTTTGATTGCTGAATAATATTCCACTGTGTACATATACCACAACTTTCTGATTCATTTGTCTGTTTGGGGATATCTGGGTTGTTTCCATATCCTGACAATTGTAAATAGTGCTGCAATAAACATCTGAGTACAGGTGTCCTTTTGTATTAATGTTTTTGTATCCTTTGGGAAGATTCCCAGAAGTGGGGTTGCTGGATCGAATGTAAATTGCTATCTTATTGCCGTCTCAGATTATGAAAGCAGTTGAATCTTATTTTAATTCACCATTTGTGCTGCTCATCTGTGCATTGACTCTCTTTTGCTTGCTTTTCAATTGTGTTGTTAACGCTTTTGTTGTTGTTCCTTGTCATTCTATGTACTGTTTATAATCTTTCTTTACGAGTATATTTTGCCCTATTTTGACCTATGAAAATTGTTAATTCATACTTGGGAATCCAGGCTTTTTATTTAACTAAAACACAGAGTCTTTTACTGTGCCAACAGTAGATAGAACTATTTATAAACACTGTTTTCGTGTAAAAGGGAATATTGTATTCTTATAGTTCTGTTGAAAAGACAGTATGCAGTTTGTATTGTCTCAGTTTCCTACAACCTATTTTTAAATTTGGGGCTTGATAAAGATAGCTACACATTGATCAATTGCTGCAATTTTTATTAACTACTTAAATTATTTTTTACATTTTATTATTTTCTTTGTTAATGATGTATCATTATTTTACATCCTTACTTGTTTTTTCATAATATAGGACTTTCCCCCAGGTATGGTCACCATAGTTTTCTCACCACCAAAGCACCCATAGTCCTCCACCACAGTCCATTGTGCTCATTGAACTGCATCCCTGTTCTGTCCCTTTCCCCAATGTCCACCTCCCATCACCCTCCCATCCTGGATACCGCAGATCTATGGTCAACTTCAAGGGTAGGTTTCAAAGTTTGCCTTTGTCCAATCCTTTGTTTGGTTTCCCTATATTCCACCTATAAGTGACACCATCCAGTATTTCTCTTTCTCCTTCTAGATCACTTCACTTAGCAAAATCTTTTCCAATTCTCTCCATGATGCAGTGGCATGAGTGTATAGCTTTTTTGATTGCTACATAGCAGTCAATTGAATATATACACACCACTTTTTGTTGATCCACTCATGTGTTTTGGAACATTTAGGACTTCCATATCTGGGCTATTATAAATAGTGCTGCTATAAACATAGGAGCACAGGTTATCTTTTGAATTAGTATTTTTGTGTTCTTTGGGTACATACCTAGGAGTAGAATTCCTGGACTCGATCTTCAGTGTTTGAGGACCCTCGGTACTTCTTTCCTGGGACTGGACCAGGCTACCTATCCAACTTCCAAAAACACAAAGGAAGTTCCTGTTCACACCCTTGCCAGCAGTTGTTTTTAATTTTCTTGGTGGGGGCAAGTTCCACAAGTGTGAGGTATCTCTTTGTGGTTTTGATATGCATTATTTCCCTGGTAATAAGCGGTGATGAACATTTTTTTCATATGCCTCTTGACCATCTGTGTGTCTTCTTTGGAGAAGTTCCTATTTAGTCCTTCTGCCCATATTTTCATTGACTGTTTGTTTTCTTTTTGTTCAACTATTTAAATTCTTTTTCCACGCATATAATCTAGTCTTAGACCTTGTCTTCTTACTCATGTAATAAATGAGTGTTGCTAAACTTTTATCTTTCATTATCTGCTGCTATGCTAATCCAAGAGTTAGGTGATTCATTTTTCATTATTGATCTTCATTTCATGAATATTTATGTCTGTTTCATGTACTTTCATGCTTTCACTCAAAGCAACTGAATAGTACATTTTTATATATTCTAACTGGAATTTTTCTACAGTTTCCTTCAGGAATAAAGAGCCATTATCATGTAAAATAACAATAAATATATCAAAATGTGAGATTATTTTAGATGAAGCTCCTTAAATTTGAATCCAAAATCAAACGAGGACTTCCCTGGAGATTCAGTAGTCTCCTGGAGTCTTAAAGTCACAAGTTGATTCTGTTGGAGACAACAGGACACTGAGCATCAGATACTGCATTCACACACTGACAGATACTGGTAATCTGTAGGCTGTCCATGTAGTCACTGCTTCAAATCCTCGCTGAGTGAATACATAGGCTCAGCACACTCCTGAGGCTTCCCATTTGCACGGAGACACCATCTGTCTCTCTAAGGGATTCCTTTCAGTGAGAGAAAATAGACAATCAATAAAACTATGTAGGAGGACAGGGAAAAGAGAAAACAGAGCAAGGGGCCTCAGGGAACACAGTAGATATTTTAACTAAGATTGGGCAGGAGAGCTTGGCCGCTTGGATTTAATCAGGGGAGACTATGAGTAAGGGAGAGAGGAAGGGAGATGATACTTGAGTCGACACCTGAAAAAGGTAAAGGAACAAAGGGCTGTGCAGATACGTATCTGGGGAAGAGCATTTCAGACAGTGGACCAAGTTCAAAGGTACCAAATCAAGAGTTTGCCTTGTTTTTTGAGGAATAGCAATATTCAATTAATAAAAGCATATGAGTTTGGAGAAAGCTCAGAGTCAAGTTATTTTGCCTTTGAGAAAGGCTTTGGATTTTATTCTGGCCTGATGGGAAGTTGTAGTGAAGGTTAAATAGGAGAGTGACACTGTCAACTTTATAAGTATCTAGTAAATAGGCTGCAAGTGTGGAGAGAGTAGAAATAGACAGGTGGGACAACTAGTTGCCTGGTGGGCAAGAGGAGACCGGCATGGGCAAGGGCAGTGGCAGGGAGGAGATGTGGTTGGACTCAAGACATATTTTGAAAATGAGCCTGTGGGATTTGCTGAGAAGTCATTGGGCGGGGGCAGGGAGGGGGGTTCAGGGAGGAAGAAGCATTTATGGAATTGGCTGTCAGATTTTTAGTCTGTGAACACCTGGGTGACTATACTAGGTCATGAACTCAGAAGGGAACACTGAGAGTCTCAAATATTTGTGATTTGACAGTTGATAGAGGAAGTTTACTGGTTCTGATACAGAGCAGTGCCTAGTTAAGTCTAAGTAATGTACCAAGAGAAGATAAAACTAGGATGATTATAAATGTGGGTACTTTTGCTCAAATTACCCTGTTCAAACTCTGCTTCTATTAACCAATTTGTGGGGTCTTGAAGAAATAACATAATCTTGTGCATCAGTATTCACATCTACAAAGTGCAAATGATAGAAATGCTGAAGAAGGGAACACCATGAAAGAGAATGGGAGTTTTTTGTTGTGTGATTGTGATTTTTGTTTTCTTTTGCTTTAGTTGTGGCATTCTGTTTTGGGAACTCTACGTTTGAATTGAATATCTTACCTCAGATGAAGATGTTCAGTGGGCTTTGGCTGTAGAAATCTGGTGGTTAGGGCAGAGAGCAGAGAAGAGCAAATGCATTTGAAAGCAATGTGGTTAATGAAGGTGGGTGGACAGAATCATCCAGTGAAGGAGTAGAAGGAATAGAAACCCCCACACAATCTGGCTACTCCTGCAACTCAAAGTTAGAAACACAAGTAGGAGCCCATCAAGGTGAAAGAAAAACAGGGCTATTGAATGCCAGGATGCCAAATACAGAACATGTTCAAGAAAAGATTGAAGGACAGAGTCAGCTGTCAGGGTGCAGGTAAGATGATCCAGAAAAGAGAGAGAGAGATTCCTGACACAGAGGATTGCAGGAGTAATTATAGGAGAGGATTCCTTCAAGGGCAAGAAGAAATACATTCTTTACACAGGGGAGAATCAAGAGGGTCACCAGATGCTCACCCCAGAAATAAAAACATGGTGGGTACAGGTTTCTAGTGCCAGTGCATAGGTGTTTTCTGGAATGTCCTTTCCCATTAAATAGGAAAATCTGAAACATAGACTACTAAGGAATGTGCATATCAAGTGTGTAAATCTGCAGAACTGAAGTCATCTGGCCATCTAGTCATATTTGAATATTGTGAGACCTAGAGGATAATAGGACAGTGCATTTTCAATCATGTGGTTCTTGTTTACCCCTCATGTTTCAGAATAAGGTAGATAACTGTGAGTAATAAGGTAGTACGGCAGTACGAAGAATTAATGTAGCTGAATTTATTAGTAAGAATTGAGGAAGCTCATGACATTCATACATTGATGTAGTTGTAAACATGTTTCAATTATAAAAGTCACTTACAATTTGGAAAAAGAGTGAGGCCTCAGAAACCCCTGTGGGTCCTGACTGGTCTTTGTCAATTTTTGGAGCAGTTTGTGTGCATCGTCTGAAAATGCCTTATGGCCCCTTGGCATTTTAGAGGAGCATTAATTTTCATCAAAAATATCAATGTTCATTTTCATAGATGGGTATTTTTCTTGATGTATAATTGACAAATTGTCATGTATTTCAAGTGCACATGGTAGTGGTATGTATACCCATTTGAGAAGATTCTATCACCTCACGTATTTCCTTTTTGGGTGAGAACATTTAAGTCCTATTCCTATTGGCAAATTTCTATTATACAGTAAAGTGCTACCAACAACAGAAGCCATCTTAGATATTAGATCTTCAGTCCTTATTCATCTCATAACTAAATGCTTACCCCCTTCTACCATCCTCTCCCTCCTGCTCCCAGTCACTTTCTTCTGTTTTTATGAATTTGCCTTTTTCCATTGCTGATATTTAGCAATTGGTCTATTATGTCATGTCTTCCAGGTTGGTTACGGTAGTTTTAATGCAATAATTTAGAATTTCAATTGTTTTACAATACTGTGTAATAAAACTGGCTTATTAGCTTGCCTATTATTGCCCAAAAATGATGATACTCAGGCATGACTTAGGGTAAATGTCCAAGATGTCAATGAGGAAGCTGAGAAAGGTTGGCAAAATGAATACTCTCTTGGCTTCAGTGGTAAATAGTGTATTTAAAGACAAACAAACAAAAAAGCATTTCCTAGATTTTTCATGAGCAAGTAAAATCCCCAATTCTATTTCTTCTGTAAAATTTCCTAAGTACAATTGCATTTTGTTGACTTGTAGTACAGACTTTGGAGTACTGACTGTATCTGGGCAGTTCATATTTTAAAATAAGTTCCTCCTGAAAATTGGTGCACAAATTCACATTTTAAGGTATTTTTTTATGCGGTTTAATTTGGGAGAGCAGGTAGAAAGGGTACTTAATCCCTGGCAGTAAGGATGAATTGGTAATATTCACTTTAAAATGATAGAGAAGGTGGTACAGCAGAATCCCCATATTATTTATAAAGTTCATCACTTGAGAATTACCATCCACTATCGTAGTCTGTTCAGTATTCTTTAAGAAATTGTGTGTGTACCTCACAGCCAATAGAATGGCTGCTGTCAAACAATAATAATAACCAGTGTTAGTGAGGATGTTGAGAAATTGGAAACCTGTGCATGCCTGGTTGGAAAGTAAAATATGGTATGGCTTTGAAAGCAGTATGGTAGTTTCTTAAAAAAATTAAAAATAGAATTACACCATATGATCCAGCGATTCCATTTTGGAATATGCCAAAAAGAATGGAAGCAATAATTTGAAGAGGTGTTTTCACACCCATGTTTCTAGCAGCATTGTTCCTAGTGGTGCCAGGAGATAGAAGCACACAGATTGTCCTTTGAGGATGAAGGACAAACGAAATGTGGGCTCTACATACTGTGGGATACTATTCAAGCTTTAAAAGTAGGGAAATGCAGATCCAAGTGACAGCATACATAAACCTTGAGGAGTTAGGGTGAGTGAAATTCTAGAGTAGTCAGGTTCGTAGGGACAGGAAGTGAGATGATGATTGCCAAGG
The DNA here is from genome assembly GCA_004024945.1 of Uropsilus gracilis. NCBI lineage: Eukaryota > Metazoa > Chordata > Mammalia > Eulipotyphla > Talpidae > Uropsilus > Uropsilus gracilis. The sequence goes on along the minus strand of PVHY01005364.1, from coordinate 66,722 downwards.
GACCATAGTAGGGAGCTAGTGTCATGTCTACAGGTTTCAGTTATACAAAATGAAGAAGTTCTAGAGATGAATAGTGGTGCTATTGTATAACAATTAAGTGTGCTTGGAAGATCTGAGTCTGTATTTAAAATCATTTTATTGTATGAACATTTTATAATTAAAAAAGTATGTGGTAAATGCTTGAGTCTGCTAATACTGTTATATTTAAAAAGTGGCAGATGCTATGCTAGGTAACAGGGATGAGTTCAGTAGGGCAGGTGAAAGCAGTGTTGTAGAGCTAGCAGCTGGAGAATTAGAGACACCTAAGAACCAGACCCCTCCAGACAACTGTGGGAAGTGAGAGGGCCCAAGAGCTTCTAGGGAGGGAATGATTGTGGTTGGAATGGGTTGGGGTGGGTGACAGGAGCAGGTAGCCAAGGACAATTAAAAGTCAATGAGCTCCTCCTACCCCCCCCTCTTAAGTTTTGTGTCACCCCACCCCACTTAAGTTTTGTGTCATTTTACTGGCTGGTTCTCTGGAATAAGCATCAACAATTACTAAATTTATGTTTTGATAATAACAGGCTATAGCTCCTTGTCAACAATGCTTTCTAGTAGGTGCTGTGGGGGATATGAAGATCCTTTCCAAGCTGAGCACAAGTGAGTATCATTATTCTTAGCTATGATAGGAGCCACAGGGTATCCAAGACCTACACCACACTGTCTCTTTATAAAGCTTCCTACATCAGGGCTATCATACTGCACCCCAATTTTATGCCACTACCTTTAAGCATTAGTCTTCTTGTTATATTAAGTCTTCTCTCTATTTAAATGGCATGATCATAAGTTGCAAATATTTTTTGAACGTTGTAAAAGCTTTATTCAAGTTCAATGAGCATTGCATGGATAAAGGCAGAGCAAGAATGGATCAGTACTGGGTACTCCATACTGTTTCATATTGTTGTTTCATGTTACTCTTCCAAAATCATTCACCCTATCTGCAAACACAGAAGCATAGGTCAGAGACGTTAAGCAACTTCCGCCAGGTCATGGACCTGGTTGGTGCAGAGATTAGATCTTACACCTTGAATATCTCCAACTGCAGAATACTTACAGAAATAGGTAACATCAGTGGCCCACAAAGTAAGCCTCCACAAATTCAAATGTGTGGAGACTTTAAAGACTGTAGGGTTGTTTTTTTTTTGTTTTTTTTACCATCATTCAATAAAATTAGCAAACAAGTCATTAAAAGACCTTTTGCAGAATAAACTGAGGAGCAAAGCCAGGTGCCTTGTATGCTCAGCCCACCCCACAGAGAGCAGTGCCTGGGAGCTAGCATTCTGCTCCTGGGGACTGCAGGACAGAGGAGCCTGAGCCTCTTGTGCTGCACAAAGGGGTGCAGGGAACTGAGCTTCCCTATAGGGAACTTTGACCCTTCATTTACCCTTCCTCTAACAAAATGCTAAAAAACAAGCAAGGCCCATCCAAGATCCTCCTGGAAGTTTGGAAGCTTCTACTGTTTCTTTCAAAGTATACTTTTACTGATCAGTTTATGCAAATGAAATGGAAATTCATTTTCTGGTTTATTCCTAGCTCCCTTATCCTTGTGGTTTCTCTTTTTTTAGCCATATGACAAAATGCTGCTAATAAGGAAAAGTTGTCAATAGTAAGTAGAGGATCATGTATTAAGCAGTACTTTCTGCTAAGACACTTGTATTGAATTTGAATCCCAGTTCAGATACTTTCTACTGTTGTAGTATTGGGTGAGTTATTTATCTTTCTAAACCCCAGTTTTATCATTCAGTAAATATCTCTGCCATTAAGCTCTATTTCAGAAGGCCACTGTAAACATCTGATTAGCTAACATCTGTAAAACCATGGGTACAAGGTGAATGTTACTTGTTCATGTAATAACCATGTACCCCTCGGTTACTCAGGGCAGCTGGTACTGCCTCCTCTCTGTACTGAAAAACAGGTTTGTTGATTCTAGCTATTGCTTATTTTCTTTCTTATGTGTAGTACCTTGGGGGTAGTCACAAAACTTGGCTCATGTCACAGTTTCATTAACTTACTGAGTGAGAATAGCCACTAGATTCCATATTGTGTCCTACTTAAAGCTGTAGTTTATTAGCTGTAATTAGTGATACTGCTTTATAAAAAGCCACCAACTGACCTTTCTGTTCCACCCCAGGATATCACAGGTTGCTGCCAACTCCTATCAAATTAGTTGGCATCTGGCAAGTCTTTTATCTACAACAAAACTTGAAAGTTTAATAAAGGATTTCTAAGGTATTTTGTTGCTTCTAAGACTTTCTTTGTGCAGCTCTACTTAATGCAAATGTACTATTTTAAAATATTTATAAGTGTATACCAAGGGAGAAAAAACATTGTTATTGATGAAGGAAAACAGAAAGGATTCCTTTTCAGAATGGTCGTAGGATACTCACTGCCTCTGGAGCAACAACTAGCTGTGGCTTTAAGGTATACCCATTTATTCCTCCTAGCTCTAGAGGTCAGCTCTATCATAAAGGGCTCCCCACAGGGCTGAAATCAGGATGCCAGCTCACCTGTGTTCCTTCTGGAGGCTGACGGGAGGCATCTGTTCCTTGCCTTTTTGAGTTTCTAGAGGATGTCCTTATCCCTTGACTCACAGTGCACACCTTCCTCCCCTTTAGATCTTCAAAGTGGCCAATTCTGCCATTCTACTGCTGCTTTTTAAAGATTATGTTGAGCCCACCTGGATAAGCAGACTGATCTCACCATCTCCAGTGAACTGTTTGTTTGCAGCCTTAATTCCCTTTTGCCATGTAATATAATATTCACTGGTTTCAGGTATTAGGAGGTGAACTTTGGGTGGGGCAGTAAGTTATTAGTATTTCTGTCACTTTTACTAAAAAAAGTAACAAAAAGTTATATTTAAGTGAATTTCCTTACTAGTCAATTGACTGCATTTTCCCCCTGAAGGCAAGAGATTGTCAAAGAAAAAGACCTGAAGTAGTGAAGTAGATATTGAGACTACATGTAGGCATGACAGTAGGGATGACCATTTTTTTACCTAGTCTTTCATTTTCTTTTCCTACTTGCTTACTCTTAAGGAAATTACTTGCTCAAGAGGTACATGCATTTAGCATGTCTGAATATTTATGTGCATGTATGTATTGTTCTGAAATTCCAAGTTAACATTCTGGAGGTAAAATGTTAAACTTACTTTTCTCTTTGTCTACCTGTCTGTCTGTGTATTTTGACTAAGTTTAAGAAATCATTCTATATAAGGAAATTCCATCTAAGAAGTCATACTTAAGATTCATAAATCAAAATGGGATTGGGCAAATTTTTATTTATTTATGTATTTTTGAGACTAGGTCTCGCTATTTTTGCCTGTGGAACTGCAGATTCATGTTGCCTGGGGTACCACAGACTCAAGCGATCCCCAGCCTCAGCTTCCCAGGTAACTGGGATTACAGGCGTGCGCCACCACACCCAGCTATATTTTTTTGGAACTAGGTCTCGCTACATGCTCCTGGTGGGACTCGAACTGCGATTCCTGGCCTCGGCTGCGGCTTCCTAGGCTGCTGCTTACAGGCATGCACCACCATGCCCAGCCTGGGCAAATTTTTAAGCTATGACTCTGGTCTTCTCTGTAGCAAGCTAAATTGATTAGTTGGTAGAAGGGTGAATGAGGGAACTGTATAATAACCTTGAATTATCAGTCTGCCTTATCCTTGAGGTTTCCCATCAAACTAGATGGCTGAAGCCTAAACAGCCACTGTCAACACATAATGGACAATAAATAGGCAAATAGGTCATCTCAGGTGTTACTTAGTGCTACTCAGGAAATAAAATAGTAGACTTTCTACTGAACAAGGAGGAGGAGAAGCCAGTGATGATGGGGACATGGTTTAGATGGGTACATGGGGCAGTGTCTCTGAGGAACTGCTCCTTGTGCCTAGGACTTCGGGTTAGAAGAGAACAGATGCATGTACTGTTAAGCTCACCCAGGAGCCCAGGTGCTGTTGAAGAATGTCTGCTGTAGTCAGTGTTTACAGAATATTCTGATTGAATCGAGAAAGGATCACTGGGGCAGAGCCTCAGTATACATGTGTAAGTGTGATACCGTGAACCTAGGGTTTTCAGTATGACTGTAGGTCCATTCTTGGCCTTCCTTTTTGCTGGGCAGTATGCTCAGGGCTGTCTTCACAAATTCCTAGGTGAGCTGTATTACCTAATATTACAGGAGAGGCAACTGGGTTAAGATGGTTGTGACTGGACTCTGTAACCCAGGCCTTTATTATTGAATCCCTCCTTTTTGACTATTTCTTAATCAGGTTTCTCCTGAGCATAAGAAATTCTTGTGAGGTTGAGCAAGTACTATTCCCATCTTACTGAAGAAGTCAGAATCTCAGGTAACATATAAATGGTTCAGCTCAAGTTTGAATCCCAGATTCTTGACTCATGTCTTCTATTTTCCATTTTGACCAAGTGGCTCAGTTGGTGTCTGAGACTTTTTTTGTGAACCTGGAATGTCACTGGCTTTTCTGCCACCTAAAGCAGAGCAAGCTAGCTTCCTTATGGCTGAGGTGTGCTGCCTCAGCCCGTGGCCTATGGGTGCTCACCCTCCCAACCCTGGAGCACTTATGCTTCTGGCTGGTGCAGGCAACTGTGAAAGTGGAAGTGGCTGCAGGGTCGTTTCACCCCCACGTGAGTAGACCCAAGGCTGGCAGCTGGGTTTGAGCACTCAAGTCCTCAGGGCTCTGACTTCCTCTTGAGCAGGGGAGGTAGGCATTTCCCCTGCCACCCCTATTACAAGTGGGAATGCAGAGGCTTGGCAGTGGCCCAGGAATGCATTGCCTCTGGGCAGCACCCAGACAGCTCTGAAAGCTGCTGGCAGTGGCAGGTAGCAAGCATTGATGTTTCCCCACCCTGCCACTCCAGAGCATGCAGCCCTGGGACTCTGACAGCAGAGAGGACTTGATGGATCCTGGTTCAGGGCCACAGGAAGCAGTGTTGCCCCCACCTCTAGCCACAGGCAGTAGAGAACCTCAGAGAGTGCCTGGCCCACAAGCCAGCTTCCAGAAGAGTCCGCCCTGTAGCAGCTGGGACTCCCCTACTCTTGTTACACCCTGCACAGAGAAGGGACATCAGGTGAGATATGCCCTCACTGAGTCCTGCTCCAGCTGTGGCTCATTGGAGGGAGCCTGATCAGGTGAGGCGCAAGTTTATGTTGTTCACATCGAATTGGCTTTTTTTTTTTTAATCCAGAAGTACACATCCCATTTGCTTTTCCATTCTAAATTACTCTTGGGTCATTCTTCATTCCTCTGTCTAGGAATGTGTTGCTACTGCCCGGTTCTTGCTTACAGCCTCCAGGTCAGGAATGCTCTCTCCTCTGACTACACAGCTCCTCCATATTTCAAGACTGAAATGGTTTCCTTTTCTCAAGCCCCAGTTTCCTGTCCTCTCTTTGAGGCTCTGCCATTTCCCCAGTGGTTAGTCATCATTGCTTCTTCCATTGCCCCTGCAGTCATTCATGTTTCTCATGGGTGCTTCTTTCCCACTTACTTGGGGTCCTGCGGGTAGAATTCTTGGCCTGTTACAACAGGAACCATGAGGATGGTGGACAATTGCCTCAACTCAGCACCTGAAACAAACTTCCTGACTAAGGAGGGGTGTTCTTCCCAAGTGGATCTCCTACACAAAGATTTTATCTGATGAGCCGGTAGGGAAATGCAGGATCAAGAGTGAGAGTTGATTTCGGAAATGAAATGTTCAGGGATTGGTTGACCTTTAACTGTGCACATGGAGCTACTCCAGTAGATGGCTGGCATTCAGAAGTGCTGGAGGGAGGTGATTGCTGATCAGTGGGCTTTACTGGCGGGAGGTGGTGATTGATTGACCTCTTGAAGCTTTAATATTGACAGAAAGCTCTCAGAAGACAGAATAGGTGTAAAACCCATCGCTATCGCTGAGAAGTGCCAGTGTTTCCTAGCCATAGGCTCTTTTGTTTGCTGCTGTCCTGGAAGCATCACTCCTCTGGGTTGGAATAAACCTATCAGAATACAGATCACACATCAGGTTTCCTACTCACCTCCAGAAGTTAGCCCAAGAGCTCAGATTCCTGAGTGAATCTCCCTGAGCTCAGATCCTGACCTTGTCTTTTAACAAAGTCATTTAGTCTTTGTGATCCTTGGTTCCAAGAAAGGTCAGTGTTCTCAAATTAATGTGTGTCAATTATAACACTGTAACTCAACGCTTACGTTCCAAAACTAGGAATCTTGGTGGCTGCTGCAGCCCATAGGACTAGTGGCTAAGGGGAAGGACTTGGGACTCATATCTCTCTTACTTTGCTTTTCCTGTCTAGGTCTGTCAGAATCTCCATGAGCTGTTAAAAAAAAAAAAAGCACAGTTTCTCAGGTCTCACTCTTAGAGAGTCTGCTATAAATGATCTGTAGCAGAGCCCAGGCACTGGTATTTTTTTAACTCCCACATGACATTCAGTGTACACTGAATTATCCTGCCCAGCCAGCTCCTTACTTAACTATTACCTGTGCAGTTAGGTCAGGCAGAAAATTAAAAAATTGTTTTGATTGGTCTTAAGTGATAGGCTGTTTCTCTTTTGAAAATCGCATAATTAAGAAACAAATCTATTACTCAGATGAAATATTCTCTGAACCCTATTCGTGTTATGGCTACAGCCTCCCTTGTGATGATTTAAAAAAAAAAAAAAAAAAAAAAAAAGCTGTCTTCATGACTTTCAAAAGTCTTACCTGATGGCAGCTCAGGGCAGAGAGCTAGACAGCATGGACTTGAAATTTCCTGAAAGATAACATAACAAAATTGTCTATAGTTTAGAAATGAGCTTTGTGTAGACACTGTTCTCTTGGATGTTGCATACATTATGCAAAAAGCTTATTAAACATTTTTCCTTCCTAAAAGGTTTGTTGTCTCTAAATTTGGAAGTAACTCATGAAAGAAGAGAACATGTTTTATTTATAAATTTTGTTAACATCTAATAAAAACTGACACTTTATTTAAAATGGTATTCATGTTTCTTTCCATGGAGTCAGTATACAGAGGTCTTCTCTGTAATTCAAATGTAACCACTACAAAATAATGAGGACTCCTCTGCATCTGAAAGGAAGGAGGTTTTAGTCAAGAATTTTCCCCATCAATCTAGCTTCTGAGATTTCAGAAAACCTCTAGTAAGAGGAAGGACTGAAAGTTGCCTATTTTTCTGATGAAAAAGTACTAGCCAGCCCATCTTTTATCCGAGGGATAGTGAGTTGCTGAAATAGTTGAGAGAGATATTTCTTTCAATCATTCAGGTATACCTTCAGGTATTTATTACTTCTATTTATTACTTCTAAAATTGACTTTACTAGATATAGACTACATTTATTTGTGGTTGTTTTATAAACTTTAGAGTAATTTTTATAAAATTTTTATAAACTTCAGAATAATTTTATAGTTTATTTTTGGTGTTGCACATTTGTGGATCTTGACAGAAGCATGTGACATGCAACCCTATTAGTGTATCATAAAAATTTGTACTCTGCCTATTCTTCCCCTGCCCCCTTACCCCTGGCAACCACTGATCTTTTTACTTACCTGCATAGTTTTAGTGTTTTTTTTTTTTTTTCAGAATGTCATATAGTTGTAATTGTTAAAGGAGAAATTATTCCTGCTACTTTCATAAGATTATGAGGCATACTTTATTCAAGGTGTGATGGAGAGATCTGCTTACGAGAGGAATATTAGACTCAACTCCAAATACAAGAAGGAAAAGTGAAAATTTATAGCCAAAAGCAGGGTAGGGGATCAATGAATGGAAAATCGCTAAGATGTTGAAACATTAGAGGTGAGAAGGGAGTGCTGACCAAGTTTTCTTTTCTGAAGATGGACTAAAAAGAAAAGAAAAGAAAAACTGTTTTCATGATCAGATGTAACTGGGTAAGAGTGAAGGATCCTTGCTGAACCAGCTTAGCAGGATTTTGGCTAAAATTGGACAATGCAAAGATAGACAACCATGGAAGTACAAAAGTTGAAGCCTAGTTGGGAAGAGGATTCAGAGTAAAGTTTGGTCAAGGAGAGAATCGTTGTGAGAATCAGGCAGTGTAGTGGCTTTTCAGACTGAATCCTTTTCACCTAGTAGTAGACTTTCAAGGTTTCTCCATGTCTTTGTGTGCCTGTAGATAGAATGCTCTCTTTCTTCAACATGGCATAATCATTCCATTATCTAAAATACCACCTTCAAAAAAATAACTTGGTCACTTACAAGTTTTAGCTATTATAATAAAACTGCTATAAACATCTGTGTGCAGCTTTTTACGTGAATTTTCAAACGTAATTATTATATTTACAGAAAAGTTGTAAAGACAGTGCCAAGCATTCCTGTGTACCACAGTTTTCCCTAAGGTTAATATATTATATAACCGATCTATTTGCAAAACCAAGATATTAACATTGGTGCTATGCTATTAATTCAAACTTCTTTGGATTTCACCAGTGTTTCCACTAATTTCCTTTTTCTATTTCGGGTTCTAGGCTAGGATACCACATTGCAGAAGCACTGTCTTAATTTTAATTTATAGGAACAGTTTGTATTGTGTTTATTAAATATGTTCATAGCTATTTCCATTTTGTGGAAATGGATGTAAACATATTGGCTATGAGGGACTGGTGTTTATATATTGAGGGTTTGTTTTCGGTGGAGACCTTGTTATACAGAGTTTGGAAATAAGTATCATTTTCTATAAATCTTCGATACAAAATACTAAAGTTTGTTGAAAAAAGGGTAATTTTTTTAAGGTTGAGTATTTCAAAACCCAGGAGAAAACAGGCTGCTGAGTTCTAATAAAAAGTACCAGTGTGCCTATTCAAGTTAATGCAAAGGATGAAGTGTTTGGGTCTCTAACAAGCATCTCCAAATGTTTTGCTGGCAGAAGGACTCCATGAAAGATGACAGAAGAAGTAATTGTTATAGCTAAGTGGGACTACACAGCCCAACAGGACCAGGAGCTGGACATCAAGAAGAACGAGCGACTGTGGCTGCTGGATGACTCCAAAACGTGGTGGCGAGTGAGGAATGCAGCCAACAGGACAGGCTACGTGCCATCCAACTATGTCGAGAGGAAGAATAGCTTGAAGAAGGGCTCCCTGGTGAAGAACCTGAAGGACACGCTAGGTGAGTGTTCCACACGGTCCAAGCCACATCACTGTTGAACTGGTTCTTGTGTGGGAGCCAGGAAGCTTTGTGCTTTTTCAGGGAAGAGTGTTCAGCTTTAAATGTTTGTGTGTTTTCTTTAAAGTCTGAGTTTATTGTTGACTTTCTAGTTGTCTTTTTTAAAATCTATGAGAAGCAAGGGGTCAAGACAGGGACCTGTCAGAACTGTCACTTCCTGGAGATCTAACAGTTTGGAGTCTTAAATAAGTGATCCTTCTGTGTGCTCTGGACCCTACACATGTTTCTGTCTGCTGGTGTTACCATTCTAGAAGATCCTGAAGTGACTCACCTCCTCCAGAAATACACAACTCATCCCACCAAATGCCATCCCACCAAATTTTGTATGTATTGAAGAGAAGATAGCAAGGAGCATGTTACAAAAAGTTCCTGTAGCCTCCTTAAATCAGTATAATGTGGGTTGTACCAAGACTACTACACATTTAAGTATTTGCTATTCTAATAAGTCATTATTATCACCATGTAATATTTACTTAGATGTTTCCTTTTCATTTCGAACAAGAGGGTATATTTTTGGGGGAGTGGGTACTGGAGATAGGAACAAGAAAGGGGGGGAACCTGAAAAGAAAATTATATGCTGCATATATGGTAGGTGTACTAAGATATTCATCTTTCATTTTATGCAGCCTTAAAAACTAACTCTTCAAAGCCATCTGAAGTTTTCATTTATTGGGTAGTATTTTTGCTGTGGATTAAGATATTCCCATGATTTGGAGAGAGAAGTGAGACACAGGCCTGTTTATGAGTCATACCAGATCACCAGCTGTCATAGGTTCTGAGTCTGAGGTAGAGATTCCATTATTCATGAAGAGACCCACTCTCTCCCTAAACTGACACTCCTTTAGCTTTTCCCCCAAACATGTCTCTTGAAAGAACCATGGCTGTCTTAAACACCTGTGGTAAAGCAGGAGGGGCCTAGGTAGCATGAGGAGTGCCCTAAGCTCTGAGAATCTGAGAAGGCTCACCCGGCCTTCATGCTGGTGCAGGGCCGCCAGCTCCCTGACAGATGGCCGCCAGCTCCACTGGAACACGTCTGCTTCAGGAGGCAGCCAGTTCCATTTTTGGAGAACACAGATTGTTAGAAAGCTCTTTTTAAATAGAATCAAAGTTTACTTTTCTTTATAACTTTCTCCCTTTGGCTCTCATTTTGCCCTGAAGGGCTTAGCTGAGTAAAGAGTGCTCCTCGGCCCCAGCTCCACCAGGCTCCACCAGGCTTCAGCACCATCAAGTACACAAGTCCCTGAAAACATTTGTAGTAGGCACTGTGTATTATAAAAACACAAATAATACTATGTCTTTAACATCAACATTTGTGAGTAGCATTCATAGTCTAAAATCACTTGTAGACTGGAGTCAGAAATATGCCCCCCATTTTTTGTCTATCTTCCTTTATTTTGACGTGTTTACCGTGTTCACCCCAGCCTCGCTTTTGTTGGACAAGGAGAGACGTTGTTATCGCAGCATGAGGTTTCCATCATCCTCGGGCAGTATCGAAGAGCAGGGAGGCACCCCTGACAAAGAGATACTCTGGGTGGAGTGATGTAATTCTCCATAACCACACTCAGCATAGTGTCATTGTTGAGAAGGAAGGTGAGAGAACTTTCTGCAGTCCCTCCTGCTTCCCACTGGTCTCTATGGCTAGAAAGATTGGAGCTAAAGTGTTCACAGCTTTCTATTATTAGCAGTCATTATTGTTAATAGGTAATATTAGTAGATAATAATAGGCAGCTGTTATCTATTATTTCTGTTATATTATTGTCACTGTATTGCTATCATAATTATGAAATGATTTTAGATTAATAACACAGTCAACAGAGAGCAACTTTACTCATTTCTGCAACAACATAAAAATCACATTGTGTATATTGGCTTTATAATAACTACTCATGGGACTTTTTTACTGCTATGAGACACATCTAATTCCTAAATATATGGTAAAATTTCCTTGGTAGATACCTGGCTTGGAATAAAAAAAAAAACAAAAAACAAATTGCCAACAAACTAAGTGTTGAGAACATGTATTTCTATCTCTGATTGCAGGTATCTGGTTTTATAGTGGTCTCTCCTGCCCCAAGACCCATTTGCAGTGTTGCGGTTGATAGAGGATTTAATTTAATCCCATGCATTGCTTTGTTAGAGTAACTATAAAAAGCAGTAACTTTAACAGAAAGATCTCTGTTCAGATAGGATTTAACATTATTTTCCTTTAACAATTACAATAGACTAAAACAAAGTGAGTCCTTCCTTGCATTTGAGCAAGCATTTATATACTGGAACTCCTCTTGCATTCAACATACACAGTCAAAGAGAACATTTCCATGGATATCAAGGAGTAACTGTAAGAACTATTTCTGCTGACAGAGTCAGGCTGATAATATGAAGGCCCACCTCTGCAGTGTGTGCCTCTGGGCTACAGCCTGACTCACATTTTCATGCACATTGGGTGTTTTAAAGCCTTGTGCTAAATCTTTTAAGATACAGAAGCTGCTCCCATGGAACTATTTTTCAAAGATTTTCCATAAAGGCTTTTCAAGAATAGTTTTTTCCTAACCCCTTTATGATAGCAGTGGGAACCCACAAAGCTCCAAAGATTAATAACTCTTCCCAATGGTTAGCTTAGGTTTAGGTACCAAGTGGGGTTATGCAGAATACGCTGTTATCTTACAGTAACCTATCAGTAACCACCTTGGTGGAGTTTGTTGAAAAACACATGCCCAGTGTTAACCCCTGCCTAAGGTGTCAGGAAACACAAATGACCTGTCCCCAGAGCTGCTTTGTTCGTTTTTGTTAGTTTAGTGTGACCAACACTGGGGAGTAGTTAGAAACCTGCCAGTGATGAGCACAGGACTCACCTCTGTGATGCCACGCCAGTCCTGGGAGCATAGAGGGGCTGCTGAAAAGGACTCTCAAATGCCACCTGTGAAACAGCCCTTGTATCCACCTGAGTCAGTGCTTTCAGATGGGCAGGGTGTGGTTATTCTGGGTGAAATCATAAAATTTTTAATCCCTGCTGAGATTGATTTCTGAGAGACTGAGTGATCTCCCCCAAAACACCCATTTTATCACTGGTGTAGGACAGATGGGGCTTCCGCTTGCATTTGGACTGTGATTTTACAAAAAACTGTCCCTGCTTCTGGAACTACCAAGTATTGGGGTGATGGGATTTCATGCTGGCTGCTTACTGTTGGGTGGTTTCAGGAAAACAACATTCTTTGTGCTGCTCTTGTCTTCATGTACGTTAAAACAATGAGACAGATATTGCAAGGTTTAAAGATCACCCCAGGTTATAAAGGTGGCCTGACACATAGGAGATATAACTGGGATTCTATTTTGGCATCTGTGGAGTTAAACAGTGCCTTGAATTTGGTGTCAGTCTTCAGTGATCAGAAAGTATTTCTGTTTACCTGCTGTACTGGACCTTAAACAGAAGAATAGCACCAGTGCAAGAATGTCCAGCTGATTCTTAGAATGTTTTTCCACAGTTCATTTTTCAGGACTTTTTGCAATTGTCTAGTGGCTTCCCTCCATATCATAGAATGTGAGTGAGGAAGTCTGTTTCTTGATGGTTCATCCCAATTGTTCTGAGCTAGTGTCTTCATTATAACAGACAGGGAAGGGAATGGTCAGAAATAATCTCCTAGGCTCACAGCCTCCATAATTGCACAGATATGGGGGAATTTCCTCCTAGGCACCATGGGATTGTGGATCTTTGCTGTGATTATCATTGTTCTCAGCAGGCCTGAGTCAGGCAGGTGGTGTGTTTCAAGTGAAAGGTGGGTGTGGATGTTGCTCCGTGACCATAGAGCCAGTCTGTTATGTTTGTCCCCTCCTCTCTCTGTGCCATGAACCTTCCTCCTAAGCCACTTCATTCCCTGCTGAGTGACCTTTGAAAACAATAATCAAAGACTTTGAAATGGGAATGTAAGCATTATGCAGGGATCAGCTCAGTGTCTCAGGGTGTGTTTGGATCACAAGTGGGAGCTTGGCCAGACGTTATTTCATACAGCGGGATTTGGAAAAAGGATAGGGTTTATTTAGTCCTTGGCTCTTTGAAGCTTGTGATATATAACCAGGAAAATAACACTGGCACAGATCAGCAGTCCTCAGTTGCATAGCAGCTCTGTCCTTGCCTCTCCCATTGGTGACTGGGGCTGAATCATGCAGCTCAGACCTCCATTCTGTGCTCAGGGAGCAGGACTTCACAGTGGGTATGAGTGGGACTCTGGAGAGTTAGACCACCCACATTCAGCTCAGGCTCTTGAATGCTTTAAGCCTCAACAATGGCCTCCATATAATGGAAAGAGTGATTACTGACCCATACATTTTTTTTGAGTTGAAAGAGGCATTGATGTGAAGAACATGGAAACAGGGTGGAGACTGGTGAGAGCAGGTAGGGCTTCTACGAGGGGTGAGAGAACGGTGACAATCCTGATAAGCTGGAGATTAGGGGTGTCTCTAGAACATTATGAGCCAGCTGGATTGTGATGACGGGGAGCTTGAAGGGCAGACTGGTATGCACATCCCTGGGAATGCATGATGCCATTTGAAAAGGTAACTCCCAGAGATGTCTACAGGTGCAGAGAAGAGATGGTCATTGGTGCCTAAGTTAGATATCCTGATTCTGATATTGAGGAAGGGATTAGAGATGGGGGAGTTCATAAGTAAGAGACTGGGGGTAACATCCGTAGCCCTGAACGTAGTAGTGGGAACAGAAGGAGACAAAGGGAGTGATTTGTGCAGAAAAACCTCAAAACTCTGTGTTTACTGGGTATGGAACAGCTAGAAGTGTTAGTCACAAATGACTCAAGGTTTTAAACCTGAAGGAGTGACCAACAGAACAACTAAGAGAATTAAGGAAGTAGGAAGAGAAACTGGGTTATGAAGGATAAGACCTGGACATTCAGTGGACTCTCCCCACACAGGAAGGTTCACAGGAGGCCCTGTAACAGCTGGCGTCCTGGGCCTGGGGCTGCGGCTCCCCTTCCAGTGTTCCCCATGATGGTGACACTTCCTGCAGAGGCATGTGTGTGCTCTCACCCTCAAGTGAAACGAAAAGCTAATGCTTCAGCAACATTCAGACCAAGACCCCAAACTAATTTTGCATGCATTTTCCCAGTGAGTAGACAGTAATAATTCTCAAATCCGTATTTTGTGCCAGATTCTATGCTAGGTGCCAGCACATATTTTTGTTTAATCATCACAGTAACATTCAGAGGGAAATAATAATATCTTTAGTTTTAGGAAAAAATGGAGACTTTGAGATAGTGATGTACCCAAGAACACACATTGAGTGGTGGTGCTGGAATTCCAACCTGGTCTGCTCTGTTGTTGAGCAACCACAGCACTGGAGATGCAAATCAGGGTGGGGGGGTTGGGGTGTGTGTGTATGTGTGTGTGTGTGTGTGTGTGTGTGTGTGTGTGTGTGTGTGTCTGTCCATCCTGCTCAGCACTGATGTTGGTTTTTGGTTTTCTGTTGCCCTTGCCATGGCCCTTAAAATGCTGGTGGGCCAGCTACTTCAGTGGGCATTGTTTTCTTCCTGGCCCCCAAGGGGTTCACTTAATAATAACATTGCCTGGTTCCTTGATAATGAGTTGAGAAAGAGTCATTAATTAAAGTGATCCAGAAGCTGAATGTCACAGGAACATCTCCTGTTTTTGTAAATTGATTTTGTTTTGGCAGCAGTGTTGTCAGCAGCAAGCATGGATGGCCGAGGCTGCAAGCACAATGCTTCAGCCATCTTGGCCAGCCAGCTTCTTTGTGTGACACAGGCTTCTGCACACAGGTATTCCCGAGAGGTGCCTGTATTTTATAAAACTATTCATTTGGAACAGACATTATTTATTTTAAAAAATTTGGGGGAAATGTATAAAATATTAAATCACCTGTAAAACCTCATCATGCAGAAGTAATCACTGTTAACTTTTATATCTATTATCCTGTATTTATGCATGAGCATTATAACCAAAATGACCTTGCGTAGCTGGCTTCTTGCCATTTGTCAATACTTGCTATCCCAATGCAGTTTGCTGCACAAAATATCAAGCTCTTGTTAGACCAGGCAAGATGTGTCACCTGGTGGTGACACAGCCAGAAGAGAGGGTTGCCGAGCAGATTTGGGGGTGGACTTTCTGACTCATCGCAGGTTGGGAAGCTCTCTGCATTTTGTTTGTTCTATAAACCATGTGAGAGGAGAAGCTGATTCTTTATGGTGCATTTGTCTGAGAAGTATTTTTCTTTTCTGGGTATGAATATAGATCAAGAATTTTAAAAATTCTTGTTAATCATTCAGAGTTAATCATGTTACTTTAAACATGTTTCCTCAAAGAGGTTACTCTTTAAGGAGCAAATTTTCCAGAGAAGTACAGGGCCAAACTATTTCCCATGAAAAGTCTATATAACACAGGAAGAGAAAATTAAGAGGTCTCAGTTTGATTTTAAACATTCAAGTTCCCCAGCCATTTATCTCTTTGCCATATTAAAACTGGGATTTTGTAAATTGCATGTACTACTTCATATTTATATTTTTGGTCTCTGTTTTATAATCTACCATTGTATGAATATAAGTTAAATATAACACACTATAATTTAGAATTCTTTAGAATTCTTTCTTACAAGATTATTCACCATAGAAATGACCTGTCAAATGCATTGCCCACATATGGAAACTGCCAAGTAATTGTGGTGGCATCCACCTAAAATAAACTGGATTTATTTTCACATAGCATAACTCCCAAGAATTTAGAATAAAGATCATAAAATAACTCACAAAAGCTTAGTGGGAGGATAATTAAAGAACAAATACAGACAGATTGTTAAGAAGAAGGCTGATGGGAGGAAAGCCAGGAGAATCACGGACATAAGGAGTCTTTTTTGCATCTTTGAAAATCCAGAGAAGCAGGTGTGCGGTTATACATGTATGAGGATCCCAAATTGCTCTCTGCTGGGCAGATGGTATTCCTTTCCTTGGGAAAGCCAAGAACACCAGCTAAAGCATCCCCCAGCAACTGGTAGCGTGGTTGCTTCTTATTAAAATTATTGTTCTCTGCTTCATCTTTCTAAAGAACACAGAGAACAGCCTTTTTTAACTAAAGTCTTACTCAACTGGGAGCCTTCAGTTTTAGAATAGAGAAACATGAACTAAAAATGACTCAGAATTAAAATCTTACCATGTTTCTGTTTCCCCATATGGCATGTTCTCGTTTTTAGACCCTGTCCATATGTCTCAAATGTTCCTTTTCTCTGTTACACATCGGTGTCTGTCCATGGGGGCAGGCATGGGATCTGGAGTGGTACTTGTTTACTGACACACACTGACATGTTGAACCCTGAGTCCCTTGGGTGGCTATGGACACAGGGAACTCCTTTTGGGGGGGGGGGTTGTCTCCTGTTGAGTCCTCTGCCCAGTGCTTCCCCCTGTTCTCTGCAAGGGAGGGCGGCAGTGAGTGTATGCACCACTCCTGCTTTCTGATGTTCTATGTAGGTCCATTAGAAGTCAGTTTGGGGCAGGCTGGGTGTAGTTCTGCACATTGGTCTCCATTTACTATGGCCATGTTTTTGTCTGGACATCAACTCCGTGGTTCACTCCTCCCAACTCCTATTGCTCTCTCTCCATAACTCTCCCTACTGTGTTTTGAACTCAGATACTGAGCACCTCAGTTGTCCCCATTCAGGAAAAACAACCAAGAAGGGACAGTTTTT
Source organism: Uropsilus gracilis (assembly GCA_004024945.1). Classification (NCBI taxonomy): domain Eukaryota; kingdom Metazoa; phylum Chordata; class Mammalia; order Eulipotyphla; family Talpidae; genus Uropsilus; species Uropsilus gracilis. The sequence goes on along the minus strand of PVHY01005364.1, from coordinate 49,806 downwards.
TGCAAATTCTTAAATTTGGGATCAGCTGTGTCTCCCTGTGGAAGCAGCTGTCCTATGATGTCGTATGCAGGGAATCTTGCTTGATTTGTTTTGAGATTTCCGATTTTTCAAGGAGTAGGGAAGTTGATTGTCTAGCTCAGAACATTTACAAGTGGGTATGGATTAGCAGCAGGTCTTTAAGTCCTGGGAGCAGCTCTGAGTCTCATGCTGGCTGCTATTCTTAAAAGCCACAGATGAACAAGGGCCCAGCAGTAGCCCAACCCTGTCAGACTTCCTCCTGGAACACAGGTGGAGGAATGAACCTGTAAGCTATGTAGTAAGGTTACATCTAGAGATCAGACTTGGTCCAGTTGACTGTTCTGTCTGTCCATATGTGGAAACAGGATCCTTTCTAAAACTCCCTTACATGAAGGTCCATTTTGCATTGATGGCACATGTGCTCTGTGACTCTTGCAAGCATTCTGGTATTTTAACTGCTCCTGACCCAAGAGGGCAGCAATGAGGTAAGACATGCAAGAGAAAGCAGGTTCTTCTCTGTTGAAGAAGTACCACCTGTCCTGTGAATCACTTGACCCTATCCCATCCCTGACCAGAAAAGAAAACAGACTATGTAATAATAGCAGTACCCTCAGTGATAGCACTCACATTCCTGTTGTCTGCCCGACACCATGCCAAGTGCAATCCTCAGCTGTCATAGCCTTGTTATGTCCCATCAGTGCCATTGGTGTCCTTATACAACACGAACAAACCAAGGACAGAGATGCTACAGAATTGCCAAAAGCAAGTGTAGAAACTGGACTTAGAATGTGGTCTGAAGTCTTTGTACAATGGGGGAGCCTACATTCCCCCGTCCCTACCCTTGCCTTCATTTATTCATCATCTTCCATTTTACTTAGCAGGTATCTCTTGGAAAGTTACATGCATGCTGAACTTTTGCCAGTGGATTGACACTTTAAGTAATGCTCCAGAATGTCATTTCTAATCCTTGCCAAATCTCGTTCTTCCTTTTGCATATTCAAAAATGATTGTGCTAATGGATTGGGTCTATGTGTTGAGAGGTACTAAATATGTATTTTTAATTAAAAATTATAATTAAAAACTTTGAAACTTCTTTTCATTGGCATCTGTGTTACCATTTGACTTGCACATTTGATTAAAAAAAAAAAAAGCCTATACTTTGAAACCATTTTTTTCATCTTAGTGTTATTTGCCTGTTTGGTTGCAAATGAGGATTGTCTGTCCGAGGCTCCTGTTCAGAGCCTTAGACACAAGCACCTTTGTGATGATAGGTCCTTTGACCATGACACCCCTCCTTCTGAGCAGGCCCCTGCCACATCCTTCCTCTGGAGAAGGGACCCTCAGGGCAGGGGAACAGTGTACAGTTCTGTCCCTCTGTTGACCCGCAACCCCACTCAGTCTGTGTGGTTGCCTCCAGGATGGCAGCTCCTTCTGTCTTATGCGTCTCTCTCTTCCCTCCCATTCTCTGAACTTGAGAATTTTGTATGACATGCAATAGTATTTCATTATAGGGTAAGATGCCTGAAGATAATAAAACTAAGCCTCCTAGATGCATTCCAGATTGGGGAAGAGATGAAGGGGGAGCTGGTGAGACGCTAACGGATCTCTCAGACACAGGCCAGCTGGAGCTGGCTGTTGACCTACAGGTGTTTGAGTGCCAGGCATGTGGTAGGTTTTGTGGGAAGAGGAGCAAAAGAAAACAGACTTTGAAGGGAGAGGCTGGCAGGGCATCTTGTTGGAGATTTTCAAATTGTGCTATCAACTTGCTCTTCATTTATCTTTGAACAGTACTGGCAATGCATGTGTCACCATTGCCCAGGTCAATCTGGAAAAGGCTGAGAAGGGCATACAAACAGCAGCAGTAAATTAAGAAGTAGAGTTAATTCACTGAGTGGCTTTGAATACCGGGCCCTGAGGACACACAAAGAGCATGGCCTTTCCCAGGGTGGTAAATAGAGTGCAGTGGGACTGGTGCTGACAGAGAGGCTGTGGGTGCTCTTGGGCTGGGTGGGAGACAGCCCGAGTGACCTCACCTGCTATGTGGATCTTTGGGACCAACCCTCATTGTGCTGAGGAGGAAAGGCTGAGCTCATTTCTCACTGGTACTGGAGCTGCCCACAAGTCCATGATGTTTGCTTGTGAACCACATTACCCGCAGTCTGGTTGGGGAAATGCAAATTAACCAAGGTTTTGAAAAACACTTTGGTTTCAAGTCTAAAAGACTAGATTTAAACTATTAGGGGAAGAAAGATCCTTGACCCAATTGAATACTCAGCCCTTAACTCTGCATTGTTTCTGGCACATTCTGGTCATTCAAAAAGATGCTTTATCCCCTCTCCCTGTCAGGACCTTCTAGGGTATGGATGGAACTGCTGTGCCTTTGACAGTGACAACAAAGGGCCTGGATTGTACGCAAATGCAGTTGGTGCCCAAAGAAATGTGGCAGCCCCAGAAGGCAAACAAGGGCATGTTTGGTGCATGTAGAAGTGGTTGGGACTTGAGCACTTCCTCTCTAAGCATATTCAGTTCCTGTACATGAATCCAAAATGACAGGTAAAAAGAGGACTGTCTACCAGGAGCATTTAGAGGAGGATTAGGTTGACGAGTTTCTTGCTTCCAGTTCTACCAGCCTTAGCTGGACAGGCTTTACTGCTGTCCCTTCTGGTTCTCTGGCTCTGTGGTTTCAGGCCAGCAGACAGAACCTGGTCAGGCACAGAGACTGCCTCCTGAGTCTCGCCTCGCATCCCTCTTTACCATTGTTTTCCATACTTTGGCCCAAACCCTCTTAACCTCTGTCTCCTCTGCCTTCCACTCCTCTCCTCTCCAGAGCTCCTGCTGTCCAGCATTTAGTGATACCGCTGAGCGTCTATGTGACAGAGGTACAGATGGCGCAGAGGAGCGATCGTGTTTATACTGGTTTATTGTGCTCAGATTTGGCCTTGCTTGAAATCAGTTTTTGCTGAAGTGCCTGCTCTCTCGAACTTCTCTTGGGGTTTCTCTGGCAGCTTGTGCCAAGATACTGCCATAGTGAATGCACCTAGGCCTGTCCTAATTCAAATGGTAGTTCCTGAAAAACCGAGGTTGGTTACATTGGTAGGTAGACTTACTGTCTGTGTCACCTAGTTCACAGACTTCCCATGCCAGCACTTGTAATAAATATTTTAAACCCAAGAGCCTCTGTAACTAGGAAGTCTGTGTACCTCTCTGCTAGCCTGGGTGTTAATGCCTGCACCTCACCCTTATGCCCCATCCAAAGCCAGGTGGTCCCAAACTCTGGCTATGCTATTGTCAAATCACCCAAATATACTATTTTTCTCAATGGAATCAACAGTTTGATATAACTAAGGAGGGAAGGGTGGAAAAGGAGAGTCGAGGCGAGGTAATTTTAGGGTTTTGTTGTTATTTGTTGTTTAGGGCTCTTAACTAGTGACAGAAAATTAGCTCAAAAGTAATAGAAGTAGCTGGGCATTGTGGCAAGCATCTGTAATCTCAGTTACCTGGGAGGCTGAAGCCGGGGATCACTTGAGTCCAAGGGTTCGAGACAACCCTGGAAAACATAGTGACACCTAGTCTCTTAAAAAAAAAAAAAAAAAAAAAAAAGGTAGTAGAAACAAAAAATTAGGGGGGGGGTGAGTTTGGCTCAGATTATTGGGACTATGGTTGGTCCCAGGGCTCAGCTCCTGTCATTGGGTTCTCTCTGTCTCTGCCACATGCCTGCTGGCCTCTATTTCTGTCTTCACATGGACTCCTGCAGCTCGGACAGTGTTGTTTTGTGCCTCCGTTGTCCACAGTGGGAGTATTAGGAGACAGGGGACATGCGGGTCTGAGTTACAGTTTCTTCCTGTGGTCCAGCGGTGATGGGGAAGTCTGGGATGGGCATGGGACTTGAAGACAGGAAAGGATAAAGGGTATTGGACAGATTAAAACATCTTAAATTGGGATTCTCCAAAGTAGTCCTTATTTTTAGAATAAAGTGTTACTTCAATTGTTTTGTACCTTTATCAAATCTTGTCATCACCTTAGCATTTAATACTGAAGACCTTTTTGTGATTTTTTTTGCCGACTTTTATTTAAAGTCCTAACCCTAATATGGGAGAGCCCCCACAAATTATTTCTATTTCTACTACAAATGACATTGTAAGTACAAGGAAGTTTTCTTGCTAGATCTGGTTTGTAAGTCTGGTTAGTAATCAAAATAAAATGGGTTTATTCTAGAGCTCCCAAAACTTGGGTATTCTGTGTCTAAATGAATTGGTTTGAATGTATTTCTGAACAATTCAAGTTTGTTTGATATTTTATCCAAAATCGCTAAAACTCTAGCTAGAAGATGAAAGTTAGAACATATTTAAAAGTTACCTATTATAATATCTTTTTATCTAAAAAAGGAGTGTATAAAAGATTTTGATTCTAAAATCACTAACATTAATAATGTATGACATATTCAAGCTTTTACTAGTACTCAGTCTTTTATGTATGTAATTTTATTCCAGAAAGTTAAAATGTGCTTATTATCATCAATGAAAATGTAACTCAGGATCAGAGATACAATAGCTTGATGCCAGAAAATTGTCGCGAAAGTCAAAAAGAATAGTTTACCTTTGAATCCAGCTCTGCACTCTGCCATATAAAATGTTGCTGCATGCTCTCAAAGCAAGAAATACTGTGTCTGACGGTGCACGTGTTACTACTTTATTACTATTATTAAATGCAGATAAAGCTCTTTGCGCAAACTCATTGGTCTTGAAAGTGGTCACTATGAAGGGGCCTGTCAAAGGGTTTGCTACAAGGCAACACTAGGCAGCTCATCTCTCAGCCTGGGAACCTGGCACCCCCTTCTCTGTGAGCACACTGTGGACTACCCCCCTGCACACTGCGGACTATCCCCCTGCACACTGCCCAGGATCCTGGTAGAAGCAGGAGAGCAGTAGAACTGTGGGGCGGGGAACAGGAGAATCTACTGCCCCTATACTGTCTAGCACAGCACACACTCCAGGACCCCAGGACTCACTCCCCAACACCCATAGCATGATGACAGCTGAGCAAGATGACCTCTTACAATTCCTTCTAGATCTTAAATACCACAATTTTATGAAATTATAGATTTTAGATTATAAGATTATAGATTTAAAGAAACTGAGATGTTCTCAGAAATGAACCTCCACTGTACAAATGAAATACTGAGTACTTGCCACAGAAGGCAATCTCTTGCCCTTTTTTAAAGCTGATTTCTATTCCTTATTTCTGCTTTCTTCATATAAGTTGTTGCAGTTCATACATTATTGAACAAGCTGTAGAGAAAGTCATTACTTTGCAAAAAAAAAAAAAAGTTACTTAACCTTACCTACTACAACTTGCCAGCAGTTGGAAAGATTTTCTAGTGGTCACATTGTAGATATTCTCATCCCTAATGTGATTTATCCAAAGTACCCTGCAGCAAAACCTCTAGCCAAAATGCTCAAGTACCAAATAAGTTCTGTGCAGTCAGGTTTTATGATTCATTTGAAAGAAAAGCACTCACTTGAAGTCACCCCAAATCTTGCTGAAATACACTAATACACCCCTACACCTGGGAAAGGCTGACATGGCAGGGAATGAAGTACCCATGCAGGTGCAGCTTTAGGACCTGGGAGAAAGGATGCAGGTGACGGAGGCAGCTGAGACACATGGACTTGGTTTGGGATTTTCTTCTTGTCTTGGGCCCAAGCTGCCAAAGATTTATGATTGGGTGGACTGGCTGAGGAGATAGTGCTGGTGTATTTGCCCAACTGGTGGGGAAGGGTGACATGATTAGACGCACCACGTATGTGATCACCATTCAAAAATACCTTTAACATATCTGAGTATTTTCCAGAATATGATCTGCTACATTTTGGCTAGTAACAATTTATCTGTGGTAGTTAAAGAGGGCTTGAGATTTTGTAAAATATATGAACATTTCTTCTGCAGCAAAGATCTTAAAAAAAAAATCACATTCTCCTTATTAAAATCAAACACACACATTAGGGTCCAGATTGTCTGTTACAAGTGCAAAAAGTAAGTGGCATAACTAATCAAAGATAAAAAAATGAAGCAAAAGATGTGTAAAATATATATTTCACAAAGAGGGGAAACTAGGCTTTCCAGGCCGCCTCCTTCCCTGAAAGGTCACAGATCTATCTTTGAATTAGACATAATTCCTTGGAGTCTGCACCCGTAGGCTATCCAGAGCCCAGGGCTGCAGTCTCTCTCCAGACTGACTTGAGTAGGTGGGGCACTCAGCAGCACTCTGTCAGAGGCACACACAGCTCACTGCCTGTTGTATATTCGAGCCCTCCCTCTGAGATCTCCTGGCTGTCCCATGGCTTAGAGTCATGAGGTCCAGGCAACAAGACAATAGTGGAGGGTGACTGAGCACCCCCACAGCTTGCTCTGTCGTAAGTCATCATAGTAGAGACAATCTGGCTCTTGGGTTGCAGTTTACTTAATGGTCCTCGCACAGAAAGGTCATCTTCTTCCTTACTTCTCACCTTCTACATGCTGTACAACCTCCTTGCCCCTGAGTCCCCTCATCCATGGCAGCTGTTTTGCTGTTTCTGGTATTCTCTGCAGTGGTGGGAGGGGTAAACTGTGTCATATTTTGTCAATACCTTAGGCTGCCCCAGTTCTGTCTCACAGGTCCCTGCTCTGAAATCAGGAAAGGGAGAAACAGAGATAACAAAGGGGCAACAGAGACCCCTTCCTCAGCAACTCAAGTGATGATCCCATTTACCCATGCCCCACTACTATCCCCTCTACCTGTCCCAGCCAATTGAGTCACTTGTTTTAGAACCTTGACTTGTTCCTCAAGAAACATCTCTTATCCTAAGTCTTCATTCACTAAACCTTAGCCTTACTTCCACCTGGGTACATAGGGGCCATTTTCACTCCCTAGTATCAGGAAGGTTTTATCACAGTTTGAGAGGGTGAATGGTGGGAGCGGGGGGCGGGGGGTCACAGAGATAGATTCTCGACATCCCAATTCAAAGTCCTGAATGCATTTCCCATAAAAAACATGGTATGATGAGGGTGAATTTATCATAGAAATCACACCGCTAAGAGAATGGTGCCTCTTATCTGTCATGGATTAAATAGGCTTCCTATGGGACCACAGGACTGACTATGCATGTATATTGTATCATTACCCTGGTTTATTTTGGCCTCAGTTTCCCTATTTTCAGAATGGTGGGGATATCTACTTTGTCACAGGACTGTTATGAGGGGAAAAATTATTAATCTAGATGTCAGTATGATTGGGTTCCTCCTTTTTCATCCCCAGACACCTGCCTCTTGAATTTCACTGCCATAGCAACGTATATGACATTGCTGTCATGGAATAATGTTCCCCAGCTGCCAGAAGCCTGACAGGCAAGCTTTCTATTTTGGTAGCCATCTGGCTCTGGTGGGATCATGGCCCAGGGCATTCAAAGAGGACTTTGGCCCTCTGATTAAATACTGAGAAAAAAAAATTTTCAAAGTCCTAACTCAGCAATAAGAGTAATAACTTCATAGTGCACTTCCTTTGCTGTATACATATAATCTGAATTTAGGGACATATATAGGCAGAATTAACATCCCTCAAATCCTATGTTGAATTCTTAACCTCCCCAGTACCTCAGAACATGACTGTATTTTGTGTATGAATCTCAAAGAAATAAAGTTAAAATTCAAGGATGGACACTAACCCAAAGGAACTGTCTTTCTGATTAAAAGAGGAAATCAAAACAGACATACACAGAAGGAAGCAGCCACTTCAAGTTAGAGAGAGGCCTGGGAAAGACCTATGTTAATAACACCTTGATCTTGGATTTACAGCCCCAGAGTGAAGAGAGAATTTTTATTGTTTAGACGCTTTAGTTTGATTCTTAGTTATAGCTACGCTATTGAACAGATTCACTGTCATTTTATGCATTTTGTGGACTAGAAAGTAAAACATGAAATTAAGTAATTTGCCTAAGAAATCTAGCTTTCACTACCATTTGCCCTGCATCTATCCTCCCAATTACTCAGCTATATCATCCACCCTTCCCTCTCTGATTGCCTCAAAGACTGTTTAGGTCTGCATATTGAAGCAGAATGCACTGATGCCTGTGGTATGGTCACTATGAAAATGTTTTGTTCTTGGTAGAGAAATAGAAGCTCTGCTTAAGCAGGGAGTGTTTTTGTTTATTCATTCTCTCTAAAATCTAAGATGATGCTTGGCAGGACCTGCTTGGAAAAAGTGATTTATTTAAATTATCTTGAGTTTGGAAAAAGTCAGCAAAGTAGCATATTTACATGCAACCAGTCACAAAATATCTTCACCAATTTACGATGAAGACTAAGTTCCAATATCTTTTCTGTGAATCTTAACACTTTCTGCTCTGAAACCTGGTCACAGGGAGGCAGTTTCTTAAGGGACTTTTGTTATTCACAAATTTGAAAAGATCTATTCAAAAGTACTTTTAAATGTGCTACTTTTAAAAGTTACTTTTAAATGTCTTATAATCTTTGTTGCCAGTAAACATTGCAATCTGCCCTGCCGTTGCTATATAGGTACTGACTGTGTGGTGAAGTCTGCCTGCCCAGAGTTCACTTCCCACAGCAGTCTCTCTGGAACATGTGACTGTGCCCTTCTCTCAAGACATAGTTAAAGTATCATGTCTGAAGTGATGTGGAAAGATTATGACGTGGAGGGGTTCAGATTTTTGTGTCCAGCAAGTTAACTCTTTAATTTTCAACTTGGTCCAATACCTGGCTCAACTTCTCATGTACTTGAGTGAAATGGTGCAGAAAGAAACAATAGAAGCTAGTAGCTTAAGGGATTGATGCATTCACTTGAAAATTGAAGGGAATTCTTCACCCACATGCGCCCTTGCCCCACTGGTGATGCTAAGCTGGGCTTATCTAGAAGGCAGTGCACAGCTCTACCTAGAGAATGAGCATGATGCAGCATCTTTCCCCTCCCGACCTCCTTCCTGCTGTGCAGGGGAGCTGTACTCCAATTGAAGGAATAAACGGGGAAAGAGTACAAGCTATCCATAAAAGTGCTTTGGTTTTTTTGAAGGAGTAAAATTTGCAAATACCTGCAGTTTCCATACCATCAAAATCCCTGTGCTGACTAAGGTAAGAGGTTGAAACAGGAGTGGTTGGTGAGTAGCCACCTGTCTGGAGAGACTGAGAAGTATAGTCAGTTCTGCCAGTTCAGGGGACTGATGTGCTTTCCTCCTTGAGATTCACTTCTCAAGAAGATTCTGGAATTTTAACCAGGTTAAAGCATTTTTATTTTAGAGGTTTAAAAGCCATTTTTCTCATGCAGAAATATTTAACATTATTACAATTCTGCACTCACATGTAATACAAGCAGTGGTGCTTTTCCTATGTTGATGAGATTTTCTGTTTTATTCTTTTAAAAATCCCAACACATACATGTAGGATGCTCACAACCCATTACATTGATTTTTATAATTTGCTAGTGGATTTGGAATCACAATAGGAAAATTTCTGCCTTAGAGTTAGCATATCTAATTTTTCCTAATTCATTTGTCATAACCTTCTATGGGAACTGTCTACAGTTTTGAAAGAATTATAAGAAAAGAAGAAAGGCAGGAGGCATATTTAATAAGGGCAGCTGCGACCTGTTGCCAGTACTTGAACCAGTGGAAGGGACGCTGAGCTGGCCTCAGGGAGGCTTGATGGAGCAGGGCAGAAGACCTAACTCAACAAGAATGCAGAAACCTATTTGTCTTTATACCTGATTTTCCATAAACCTATTTCTCTTTATACCTGATTTTTTCTAAGTGGCACAAGAATTCTCTAAAAACATATTATTGTGTTAAACACAGAACTTTTCACTTTAATCTTTTATGTTGCTGGTATGCTGACTATTTTTCAGAGTAAAAATCCAATTTAGTAATTGTCAACTTTTGGCCATTCCACCAATCCACTACGCAGGGCATTTTGTTTTCCTGCAATGGCTGTAGCTGGTAACCATGATGTCTTTCTCCCTTTGTATTAGTGCACGGGGCGGTCATGTCAGAATTCTAGATGCCTGGTTAACAAGCCGGGGGGGGAGGGCCTTCAAGAGCCCCGTGCCCACTGAGCCCTTGCTGTGTCTCCACAGGCCTTGGCAAGACCAAGAGGAAGACGAGCGCGCGGGATGCGTCCCCAACACCCAGCACGGACGCTGAATACCCAGCCAACGGGGGTGGCGCGGACCGCATTTACGACCTCAACATCCCGGCCTTCGTCAAGTTTGCCTACGTGGCTGAGAGGGAGGATGAGCTGTCCCTGGTGAAGGGGTCGCGCGTCATCGTCATGGAGAAATGCAGCGATGGCTGGTGGCGAGGCAGCTACAATGGGCAGATTGGCTGGTTTCCCTCCAACTACGTCCTGGAGGAGGTGGATGAAGCGGCCGCTGAGTCCCCCAGCTTTATGAGTCTGCGCAAGGGCGCCTCCATGAGCAATGGCCAGGGGGGGCGGGTCCTGCATGTGGTCCAGACGCTGTACCCCTTCAGTTCAGTCACTGAAGAGGAGCTCAATTTTGAGAAGGGAGAGACCATGGAAGTGATTGAGAAACCTGAAAATGACCCGGAGTGGTGGAAATGCAAAAATGCCCGGGGGCAGGTCGGCCTCGTGCCCAAAAACTATGTGGTGGTCCTAAGCGATGGGCCAGCCCTGCACCCTTCACACGCCCCGCAAATAAGCTACACGGGGCCTGCGTGCACCGGGCGATTTGCCGGCCGAGAGTGGTACTACGGCAACGTGACGCGGCACCAGGCTGAGTGCGCCCTCAACGAGCGGGGCGTCGAGGGTGACTTCCTCATTAGGGACAGCGAGTCTTCGGTAAGTGCCTTTGGGTCCCCAGATCTGCCCAGTGCTGGGGAAGGTTCAGGAGAAAACGTAGGGGGGGCGGGGGGAGGGGCTAAGGATCCTCAACAGCACAGTTTGAACTTGCATGCCAGTCCCACCTCAAATTATGTAACTATACTTGAAATAGCAAAAAGATATTTGGGACTCATATTAAATTCCATGAATCACATTCTTCTGTTTGGCCTGTATTAGGTAGCATTGCTCTGCAACATGCTTAGGTTCGCTTTTGAGTGTAGCGTTCACCTGTGGATAGTTGGCAGTACTGTCCTGGAAATACATTTTTGCAGATGGGAGGGTAAGTAAAATGTTTTTGAACTGGTGAAACTTGTCTTGCCTCCTAATGAGAGGACCCCTTTTCTAGTCTGCAGAATCAAAACACATTCTTTTCACACAGGTTCTTATTCTGTTGACGAATCCCTGGGCCCTGACAGTTGGTTTTGCTTCTCTGTAGGCTGATGTTCTCAGCCAGATGGACACCTGGCTTCTTACCCAACCTTTTGTTACTTGGTTTGTTTTCCTTTTAAACCATATAATCCCAAGGTCATCTCTTCCTTAAGCAGCACCACTTTCACCAATGAGAAACTTTTAAAGCACTTGTGAGAGGAGCAGAAAAGACAGTTCCCAAGAGACATGAGTTTGTGTATGTGGACTGAATTGGATGTCTGAGGCCACTCGACTAGCACCAGATCCATTTCCAGCAGTAGACAAATTGGGGGGTTGTGTTTTTTGGGTATAAAGCTGATCCTGTCTGCAATAACTACCCAAGGTAGCCTTTGTGTGTGTGCACTATGGAAAGTATTCAACCCTTTTTCTAGACCTCCTTGCAAATACTTCTGCCACATAGTCAGACCCCCCCCCCCCATAAAAGAGTCTACTGTGATGACATTGTATCGGCTAAAACTAGGAAGCATGTGCTATTTACTCTAATTGTTTTTCTAACCACACTAATAAATGTGTATTCAAAGCTCCTATTGACTGACTTGAGAGGGAGTCAAGGTCACAGGAATGTTTTTCTCTTGTGGAGCGGCAGCTGTAATCTTTTCTTTCAGGAGCATCAGGGTAAAGGAAACCGGACTCCTTTATAGTTGTCAGCAACCCGTGCAGCAAGCAGCAAGCGGCTCCTTTAATGTGCCCTGCCGGCACACAGGGCCTAAACATTAACTCCATCTGAAACGTGAACCCTGAGATTTCCTTATCCAGCCTTGAGAGTTTATCATTTCTGGCAAGACATCACATTAAATTGTTCTCACGTGACGTAACTGTGCATAACTTCCTTTAGATCATGTTTGAGGCTTAAGAGAATTAAATTGAGCAGCACTTTTAACTCGGTAAGCAGAAACTTAGAGAAAACAATGGGTGAGCAATTGCAATACCAAGTGATCAGTTCAGGGTGCTTAAATTATAATTTCTATCAAAAAAACCTTGCTGTGATTCAGAAATTTTGAGTTTGAAAAAATTTCTTAAAAGGGAGATAACAAAGCTGTCCTGCTGTGTGGAGACTTTGCCCATTCATTATTCTTCCTGACTTGGCCTTAGGAACAGAAACCTTGGTTGGATGAGAAAAGAATCCTCCAGGTTGCTGGCTTTCCATGAGACCTGCTACTTGTCTGGGACAAGCACAAGCAGAGGGCCTGATCTCAGGGACACCTGCTTCCTGGCTTCCATCTGCAAACTTGAATACACTCCCGGTCTTTGTCTCACATGGTTAGACAATAAGCTAACTTTTCTCAAATTGTCAAAACATTGTTTACGTCTATTTTCATCACTTTTATAGGAATCTTCCCCGCTATTTTGCATTATGTCTAAACTTAAAAAGCCAAGCTGTAACACATTAATAGTGTTCCCAGGGCCTCTGATTTAGGAGTGTGGGAGTTGAAGGAAGCTTGCCATCAGCTCTGTGTGGTGTCCACTCTTGTCCTGAAGTTGCACTCCTTTGTGGGTTGAAGGCGTGCAGGGCTGCCTGTCATGGTAGAGCTGCCCTTGACGCATACTGGTTTTGCTGCAGCATGCCTGCGTGCACCAGGACTGCTGCAAGAGACTAAAGCACCATGCTGCTGTTCTCCAAAGAGCAGAAGTAGGCCAGCAACTGCCGTTTCTCTTGCTCCTAATCAGGTCTGTTGTCAGCTGTCATCTGGGGCTGCTGAGATGGACAGATCCATTGCTTGTTCCTTTTCTGCCATCTGTATGTGTCTGCCCCGTGTCTCCCCCTCTCCTTCTGCCTTCTCCTTTTTTTGTTTTTATCCTGCTCATTTTGGCGTTTCTAAGGTGAGAGACTGACTTTCAAACCTACCATAAGGTTCACTTAGATTCATGTCTCTCACATGTGACATTGTGTTTCTCACGGGGTCAGACTTCCTGTTCAGGATGAAGAGACATCTCCATTACTGTCCTCCTTTCTTTGGACCTCCTGGGCCTCTCCTTCAATAAGAGGTTGCCACAGTATGCCTGACTTCTAAATGATGACAGTAGTTTTTAAAGATAACCTTTTCGAGATAACATTATTTAGAAATATTTGGAGTGATTTTAATATAAGAAAGTTAGCGTTTTGCTAATACATTCTATTTTAAAATATGTGTTATTTTTCTGTTTGGAAAAATAAAAATATACCGAACTCTAATCCTAGGAAGTCTTCTTTTGCCAGGAGAGGTGCATATTTCAGGAAAGACAAAAATATTGTCAGATTCTATGATATGAAGAATCACTAAAGTACCGAGTACTGGGTATTTTGTTTTATCAATAAATGAATGAACAAACAGGCTTATTTGGATATCTTTTCTATCCCAAATCTCAATACCTGCATCTGTTATTTCCTCTAGCTTCTCACTTTTCTTCCCTTGCTTTCCTCTCCTGCCTGTAATTGTCATTTATCCTTAGCAGCTACAGATGAAACAATGTCATTTTCATCCTCTGTATTTAATTACCATACTTCCACCTGCTCATCCATAGTTCATTCAATCTAGGAGATTTAAATTTTCTGCCTGGCCCCTGTAAGTTCATCATAAGTCTTTACATACTAGTTCATATTTATCCTATGGATAAGATTTAGAAGTTGTATTCACAGTTAAGAATAATATGTAACTGGATTTCTGGTAAGCTGTGGATGTTTTCTGAACTTCATTTTCTTAATTGTTGCATACCCCTTTCATTGAAAAGGCAATTCAGACAGTGACAGGTTCTTAACTCAAATGAGGTCTCAGAAGCTACTTAACCATGTAGCACCAGCCTATTTTTTAGGTAGCCAATTTCCCACCATCAGATGATAAAAATCCCTGAAAGAATCCTTCATATTTGTTATATCACACAGTAGTATTTAGATACTAATTTTTTTTTATCTCCCAGCATACTTGTTTCTGATGAAACTATCTTACTAAATATGACTTAATACACCTATTGGCCCACTAAAAGTTCATGTGTCTTCACTCCTTGTTCTTTTATCTTAAAGATCTGTTCAAAGTCTGGCCAAGAAAAAATACAGTAAAAGAATAAGTATAGTTCTTGCTATTTTTATACTACTGAAAGTGGATAAAAAAGAAGACTTTCTGACTTTAACTATCTGCCTGCTTCTCTGTACAAAGCAGGATACACACTCTTCATTAGCATTTACACTGATCACCTTTACCATTGATATGCAAAAGTCAGCCAGCTGCTCTCTGCTTTCTTTCCCTCTTTCAGACCTAAAAAGAAAAACTTTAAAACACAGTTAAAACTCTCCACTTGTGGGTTCTTACCACCATCCCCAACCTTCTCAACCAAAATACCAAAGCAATGCAAGACTATCAGTGCAGACTAATCTATTTCTAACAAAGTGATTTCTAATTATCCTAATAATTACCAAAAAAAAAAAAAAAATGTAAGAATACTTCAGAATACTTCAACATTGTCCAAAACCTTTCTCAGTATTGTCCAAAGTCCTTTCCCAGATTGCCCAGAAATCCTCAGTCTCTCAGTCCTGATCATCTCACCAATGTCCAGTCAGAGTCCATCTCCAGATGCTTGAAGACATGTTCTTTTGGCTACTCCCTTGGCTTGCTCCTCCTTGTCTTCCACGCTGTCTTCTCCTTGTCACCTTCAGGTAGCAGGAACTCCATGGTGCCGAACCAGCAAAGTTCACTTTCTTCTCAGGCCTAACTATTGCACGGCCTCTTTCAGACACAAATCAAACTCAGCAAAACAAACTCCAACACGGAGTTCAAATCTGCAAACTCCTTAACTGCATTCAGCACACATGCTGCCAGCCTGGACCAGCCGAGGGTTGCAGGCCCTCGGTGGCCACATGGCCAAGCTCACATGGCTCACATCTTTACAAGATGGCCAATTCCCATCTCTCCTCCATTGAACCTCTCTCTCTATCTAGTCACCATATTCGAATCTGAATCCTTCTCTTTGTTTGCACACCCTTTATATACCCTGATTTCCCACCTTCCAGGAAAGCTGTTTCACCTTGACCATTTCACTTCTTTCTCCCCCTGCATCTCCCTGAAGGGAAATTCCAGCTAAGGTCATTCTCCCATTTTAGCATACCTGTCCTTGAAATCTGCAATCTTAAACAGGAGATAATGGGGGGGGGGCACACCCTATCACTACTTTATTATAGTAATCATAATTAACTTAAACTTCATTTTTAGCCAATTTCATCATTCTACTTTGAGGTTAATGATATCTTGTGTATCAAAAAACCCTTGAAGGTTTGGTATATCACAGATTTTGGGTGCTACCTGCAAAGCTTCTAATGTAAGAGGGTTGGTACATAAAACTTTAATTTTTAGCACAATATTTGGTGATGCTTTTGCTATTGATCTCAGGACTACATTTGACATTCTTAATGCTTTTTTACACATTTCTATAGTAGTTATTAAAACTCCACCTGAAATTAATACTACATGTTCAAGAAGTATAAGCATATTTACAGGTGGTGATTATAACTGTTGATGAGTAGTGATAGAGAATCGAGAATCGTGGTATTTCAGCTTCAAAACCATCATAGGCTTTGAGTGATATGTTATTATATGTAAAAGAGTAAAGCATACTAAAATCCTTTTCCAGAGTAAGAGATATGTAGAAAGCAGAACAGAGAGCAATTTGTTAGCCTAAAACTCGCCTAACTTGTACCATATCAACAAGGCAGGTGCAGGTTAACTGGCCAGATGTAGTCTTTGAAGGTTGTAGGTGTTTTTAGTGACTGAACTTTTCCCATTCACATTGCTGATGCCCACTGGTTTTCTGTTGCATCTCTCCAGGACCAGTCTCCCCCTCACCCTCTCCATCCTTGCACCAACCTTCCTACCCTATAGTGCTTCTGTCAAGTTTTCAGAGCTCATCTCTCTCTTCCTCCTCACATGTCTCAAATCCTGAAACATAGATACCCCTCAACGATAACGTGGGGGTTATGTTCCAAACCACTGCAAATAGTCAATGTCACAATAAAGTGAAGTCACACAATTAAGTATATGACAACATTTAAAAAAAAAAAAAAACTCAAAGGTGGTGCAAGGATATGAACTGAGCATGCTCTATGGAGAAAATGGTGTCCATAGGCTCATTGCCACAGTCCTTCAATTTCTAAAATATTCAACATGCCAAAAAGTGGAGCACAGTAGGAGAGGTGTGTCTGTGAACCCCTGCCCACATCCCTACTCTACCCCAATCCTCCCAATTTAATGTCCACACCTCCTTAAATCTTCTCCCAGCTATCCTTATTTTCCTGATCTGCAGGCCTGCACCATGGTTGCTCTGTTCCTGGGTTACACAAGGTTCTCAGGCCAGGATACAGTTGCTTCCATGTGCCCCATCAAACTCCAGGTCCCAGAGAGGGTGCATATAGTGTCATCTTGTTGGCCACTGAGTCCCTAGCACCTCAATCAGATTCCAAAAAAAATTCTTCACATTAATGGCTGTGTATGGCATTAGCAGCCAACTGTTAAAAGATCGGAGGTTGTCTCCAGAAGCCCATTTTCTCCTGGGGTTTTCTGCTAATACACTAGCCAGTTTGGATCACACTCAGGAACCTCTGGCTTATTATTGCTGTCATGGAGGGATCCAGATTCCCTCTATTCACACCTGCAAGGATAATGTGGGGTGAATTGCTCACTCAGTAACCACTGGTAATTGAAGACTCTTTCAAACTAAAAAGAAAAAAAAATATGTCAAGGTAAATTCGCCCATAACAGTATTCAGGGGTATGTTTATAAAAATCCTCTAGGGAAAAAAAGAGAGAGAGAGAAATTCTCAATGTCTCTGTATATAAAATCTTTTAGCTACCTTCTATATAAATATTTCAAAATATAAAATCTATAATACCTACTAAAAATGCCCCTACCCCATATTTAAAACTGTATTAGAAATTTTTTAAATTAAAGTCAGATCTGTTTTTCTGCACTTAATGTGTTAGAATGGCTACTCTGGTTTACACATACAGTCTACCTTTTTTTAGAAAAAAATTATTTTAGCTATGTCAGCAGAAATCACTGAATATGTTTGCTTTTTAAATTGAGATGCCCCTTTAGTTTACAGAAGAAGTAAAAGTTAGACTTGGCTTCTGGTAATCTGTTGTAATGAGAGAAAATCATGGAAATTGTTAGGGTTTCTTTGAGCTGTATTTATGTTTTGTTCTCTGTCTCTCCCTCTCTCTCTCTCTCTCTCTCTCTCTCTCTCTCTTGCACACACACACACACACACACACACATACACACATACACACACACCCATCCAAAAAGGTGAGTGAAACTCATTTCCTGCTGTCAAGGATTGTGGAGTACAGATGTTAAGGAACCTGGACAGAGGACACAGTGTTAAATGTGGTTCTGATTGATGCTGGGCAGACAAGATCCTGGGCAGACAAGATCCTGGAAAGCAAGTCCCATCTCTTCTTTCCTTAAAAGGAACCTACATCCCCCTTCAGGAATCTTGACAGTGGTCCTTTGAAAGTGTCCTCACAATGTGTAGAAGGGCTTAACCAAGAAATGTTTACAGTCAGTTCTCAAGATGTGTGTCAGGAAAATGCTCGCCCAACAGAGATGGTTTCAAAAGTATTTTACAAGTATAACCAATATTCTGATATTCCAGGAGGCACAGTTATACCAGCCAGAACCAGTCAGTATCATTGAAGTATTTTTAGAAAGCCAAGAGAAGACTGGTTCGTTGTAAAAGTTGGGGCACAGAGAGGAGGAAAATTCTTTTTTCAGGAGTTTGAGCTTCGTCTCCAACTGCCACATGTCCACTGGCAATAGTCATTAACTGGAGTCACTAAGTATCCCAGGTGATCTGCAGACAGTGGTGAGCTCTTTGGAGCATGCTGGACCCTCTCCAGAGGTGCTACCCTGAAACCCTGCCACCTCACCTTGCAGTACCCCTGTAGCCAGACCTGGAGACTCAGGCAACTCCTTGGCAGGCAGAGCATGTGCACCCAGCCTGAGGCTTTGATGTCCTCTATCAGAATTCTGATCTTTCCACCAGAACTTCATAAATCTTTAAACTAGAGTCTCAGTGTAGGCAAAAAAAAAAAAAAAAAGTTATGGCAAAGTATACATAGCATGTGATTTGCCCTTTGAATAATCTTTAAAGTGTCAAGTTCAATGCCATGAACTCCACTCACACTATTGTATAACCATCACTACCACCATCTCCAGGACTTTTCAGCTTCCTGATGAGAATTATAAACCCATTACAGACTGAATCCCCACCTCTCCCTCCCCCTGCACCAGTCACTTTCTACATTCTGTCTTTGTGAACTTAATTATCCTGAGCTCATCACCTGACTGGCATCATCAGGTGTGTGTCCTTTCACGACTGACTTAGGTTGCGTAGAGCAGTGTCCTCAAGGTCTGTCCACACATCAGCATCATATGCTAACTCAGGATTTAAATGCTTAAGGAACTCCCTCTTTTCCATGATGGCTGCACCATTTAACATTCCTACCAGCAGTGCACAAAGGCACAGTTTTTCCACCACCTTCTCACATTCCTCCTCTTTCCCCCAGTCGTGTGATTCATCTTTACCCCTTGGTAGCCATCCTAGATGGCTGTTATGTGATATGGCACTGTAGGCTATGACTCACAAAAATACACAACCTTCTTATCTCAACCTCACCTTTTACATGGCTGGGATGTTTCACAGGGATCTCAGCACTTTCCACATGGCCTGAAAAGCCAGGCAAGTATAGCATAGAGTAGAAATCAAGTTCCCCATAGAGTTTATAGCATAGAGAGCAGTTGGATCGATAGTCACTAGTAGTGAAATGATATACAAACTGATCTATTCACCACCCTTATTCCCACTGTATTATTTAAGCTTGTTGAAAAATCCCACTTCTGTAGAGTCATGAAGCAGAATCAAGCATGGGTGGTTCTGCAAATGAATGTGAGGAGACCATGTAAAACCTTTCTCAGTCTCCAAGGCAATAATTCTCAACAGGTGTACTAGGCCAGCAGCATTAGTATTTCTGAAAATACAAATTACCAGGCCTCCCCTGGACTTGCTGAATCTGTCTCTGGAGTGTACCCTGCAGCCTTAGTTTGAACAAGCCCTCAGCTTGTTCCTGAAGCTCAAACTTAAGACCCCTAGATTGTGACATGTAAAACTGATTCAAGTCGTTAAGCATGTTGGGTGGTAAAAATTTTGCTTGAATTGAATATAGTTTATTGACCAGTCACTCAGGTATGACAAGGCTAAAAGACCAAAAAAAGAAAAGAAAAAAGATAAAAATAATACCCCAGAAGTCTTTCCTCTGAGATATTCACATTAAGCCATATTTTGGGAGGCAGGAAGGAGTAAACACACATACTGATTAGAAAATGGACACTAAAAGCTTCATCATCTAAAGATTAGATTAATGGAACTCTAAAGGCCATAAATAAATACACTTGTTCCAAAAGCTAATGAGAATGATGATACTTATTATTGTCATGAACCTATAGAGTAAATATTTCAAAGATATATTTATAGGACAATAGAAAATACCAGTGAGGCTGGTCATGCTTGCGGATGAGAAGATAATCTGATTAAAAAAAAAAGGATAAGTAACATCAATTGGCAGTTTGTGGGATGAATATAAACAATGCGTCAGTTTTGATTAAAAGAAGACTATATTGAACAGTGAGGGAGAGGTGATCTTACAAAATGATAAAATTGAAAGGCTTTTCTGAGATAAGAGACTATTGATCAGTGGAATATAGTTTGCCTCTTATCCATTGATGCTCGATATTTTGGGTGAAGGAACCAATTCTCTGAACAAAAGAGGACCTTCCTTAAGCTAAAAAGGATATTATCCATTTACCAAACCAAAAGGTAAGAACAATACAGCTTTTGATAAGACATCAATAAGATGACCTCTCTTTGATGCTAAAGTACAAATAGTTTATATAAATGGTTGATGTTTGAAGACCAACATGATCAAAAAATGGCCCAGAGTCCACCAGGGAGACTTGGCTATACTCTATGAAGGAAATTTGTACTTGCACCTTTCCATAAGGTTCAAGGTGAAACAAGTAGGAGTTTTAAATTTAAGAATTAGGACTATGGAGGTCAAACTCCTTCTTCTGTTTGTATTTCCTCACAGTTCTTTGCTTCAAAGAAAGTCATAATTACTACTGAAGCATTTAGGTAGGTGAGGAAAGAAATAAAGGGTAGCAAAAACTATTCTTGGTATCATCTTTCATCTATAAAAAATAGATTTTTTTGATTGCGTATATATAGGTATATAATGTGATATTTTACATCTATATATATGTGCATATATATATATATATATATATATATATATATATCACATTGTTGTATACCCCGGGTTTCTCCCACTACTTTGTCACCAGTGAACCATCATCTTACTCTTATGTCCATCCCTTCCCTTTCACTGTCTCTTGTTTTATGCTTCAGTTTTGTTGGGTGTTGAGGAAAATAGCTATTAAATCTTGAATGAAGGAGAGTATTGAACCAGAGCATCTGTTCTATAAAAATACAAAAATGCTTTTGAACAAGTATTTGAAGCAGTGACTCAAGTTAGTGAAGCTCTGGAGATAGTATCAAAGAAAGGGTATTCTCTGTCTTTGCTAGAAGTATTCACCTATTGCTCACAGAAATTGTCACAAGTGTGAGCTGTAAGAATTACCTAAGGAAATCAATAGTGCAAATGACTGTCAAAATTGGAGCTTATAAGTAAACACATGACTTTCATGAAAGTAGTTCCAATTGTCACTGGATCTCTATCACCTATTCCACACCTATTCTGAGCCCACTGTGGAAATGTAGATTCGTATCAGTTTATTGTACTTACAGGTGTTATATTCAATTAGAATATAAAAATATAAAAATAAAAATGTTAATAGTTAATAATAAGAGAATTGAGAGGTTGTCTACCAACTTAGTTGTAATTAGAAAGTGTTTTCCTAAAATTAGCGGTGGGATGAATGGAATAATTCTCAACTTCTGGTTCAAAAGTTATTTGAATAGAAAATTCATTCCTTTGGGTAATAGTAAAAAGAAAATGATAGCAAGAATTGATCTAATATCAGAAAATTGAAGGTAACACTATATTCAGCAAGCAGAAATTATAGTTAGTGCTTAAAAAAGGGAAAGGTAGGAAATACATGTGATGTGAAGGAAGCAGAAAGATAGGAATTTAGAGGGTCATGGAGGGTAGGGAGATTGAATGTCTAGATTTCAATATTGAAAAGAAAGTATAGGACTGGTGTGTTATATTTTCGTCCAGAGACAGAACATTTTAGTGAGTATGGTTCCTGGGATGCCTTCAAAAGGTGTGTACAAATTATTTGCTATTCTACCTTTAAGGGGTGGATCCTGATGACTTCCCCCTTCAGTATGGACTGTGCTTAATGACTCACTTCTAGTAAATAATCTGGTGGAAGTAATAGTTGCCAGCTTCCATGATTGGTTTGTCAAAGGCATTATGGCTTCTTTGCTCTCTCAGATCCCTTGATCTGGAGGAACCAGCTTCCATTTTGTAAAGACCTCATTAGACCTCTCTGCCGAGGCCTTTGAGTAGTTCATGTGAGCCAACAACCTTGGAAATACTCCTGCACCCACTGTCAAGCCTTGGGATGGCTGAACCCTAAAGGGTGTTTTGCCTACAGCCCATTTGGAGTTGAGTGTTTCTAACTTAGGAATTAAGGCACTTCTAAAAATTCCTGAACTATAGAAACACTGTAAATGTTTGTTGTTTAATCTACTGACTTTTAGAGAGATTGGTTATCCAGCAGTAGACAAATTGTACAGTACCCCTAGATAGAAAATAGGACTACAATAATAGAAAGGTAACAGCAGCAAGTGGACACTAAGGTTCAAAGGACCCTGTATTTAAGGAGGTGAGTAAACAAGTGGATATCATTATTGGTCATGACCATTTCTGTTTAGTGAAAGTCAGTAAGCAACCTCAAAGATATGAGTTGTAGACACAGTCTCATTTATTTCTTAGTGAGTTTGACAGCCATCTATTGAGTGTTAATTTATATCAGATCCATTTTTTCTGCGGAATTTATAAAAATAAAATTGAAATGAACCTTTTCCTCATAAGTTTAGAATAAGGAGAGAGGTGTAAACAAGCAATAGTGACAGTGTGATAAAGTGACATAAGGTGTGTGCTTCTGTAACACAATGTAGACCACTTCTAATTAGTTTAGAAAAGGGTTGCTCTAGAGATTTTAATTGAAAGAAATGTTTTTAAAAGTTGATGAGGTGCTGATTGCTATCTTTATAAAATTTAATGAAAGGCACTTGAAGGGCCACTAAAATGACAGTGTTTGCTTAGTATTTCCCCAAAGACAGTGTGCTCCTGACAGCATGGTAGTTTATTAAACTGCCACAGCCTCTTCTGAATTTCAGTAATTATGCCTACTTTGCAACTGTAAAATATAAACCATAGAATTGTTCAGAAACTTTGCCAAGGTCACAAAGTGACCAAGTGAAGGAACCAGGAACACGGCCGACATGATTCCAGAGCCCGTTGTACTGACCAATTGTGTGACTTCTCAGTAGAGTAACTACAATAAAGAAGTGGTATCTAGACAAGACATGACTTGTTTGATGCCCCATGACTAGTTTCCGTTTCTGCTGAAAACAGCTAGAAAAACTGGACAAATCACTGAAACAAAGTAAGAGCAACAAAGAAGATCCGTTTTGAAGTTGAGGTAATTGGTTTACATCATTGTGTATTAGGAAGATGGGTCTCTCCTTCAGGTGTGTTGCCAGCTGCACCCACCACCAAAGCACCACTAAGGCTGCCACCATGGTTCATTGTGCTCCTTTTCCACTTTGTTTTTCTTCCTCCTCCTCCTTGTCTAGTAGCCTTAGTTCTGTGGTCAGCTCTGTAGGGTTTGTTGTTAGGTTGACTTTACCAAACTCAGCAGATTAGTAGTCTGTAGTGTTGGGAAGAAATTGAAGATCAGGACCACAAAGGAGAAAAGGCCCCAGAAAAACACACAGTTTTTTAGTCTGGACTACCATTTATACTTGAGTAGCCAAGGCAAAGTGAAAATATATCAGGCAGGAGTCAGTTTTATTACTCCTTGAATAATACCTGCCCTCCCTCAAGTGAATACTGAATCAAAAGCAAATGCTTTTTGGAGAGGAGCATTTGCTCAAAGTGTCTTTTTGATTTTTTTTTTTTTTTGTACACAATATGTAGTATTC
Source organism: Uropsilus gracilis (assembly GCA_004024945.1). Taxonomy (NCBI): domain Eukaryota; kingdom Metazoa; phylum Chordata; class Mammalia; order Eulipotyphla; family Talpidae; genus Uropsilus; species Uropsilus gracilis. Next base: position 26,283 of record PVHY01005364.1, on the reverse strand, counting down.
AAAGAAAAATTACCAGGAGGCAAGTAAGTGACCAAAAATATAGAGACAAAAAGTCCAGATTTTGAATTTTCAAATGCAAAGTGGAATGTGGCATAATTAATACATTATAGAAATTCATCAAGGTGACTGTGAATAGAGAATTAGAAGTCATTGGGGAAAAAAAGGTGAGGTGTGGCTGGTCCCAGAGGACTGTAGTGGAGGATTATGGGTTCTTTCATGATAAAGTGTGGTGTGGTAAAATACATCTGAAAAAGTATGAATCTATATATTTGAATCATACATGGTGTTGTATGCTGTATGCCACATAACTGAATTTAAAATAATACAATTTTTTTTTAATTATGGGACTGAAAAATAGAAATAAAAGCTAGAACTCTGTAAATTAACAGAGAATGAAACATGGCCAAAGAAAGCATTAATGAACAAAGAGATAACTCAGAAAAGCAACATTAGAAATTTTGCTATGGACTGAATGTATATGCCCCTGCCCCCCAAATTCCTCTGCCAAAGTTTAATGCCCAATGCAATGGTTTTCAGAGGTAGGGTTTTTGAAAGTCTATTACGTCATGAGGTAGAGCCCCGGTGAAAGGGACTAGTGTCTTCACAAAAGAGATCTCAGAGAATTCTTGCTCCTTTTTCAATTCCAGACACCGTGAGAAAATAGCTAACTATACACAAGGAAGCAAGACCTCCCTAGTTACCTAATCTCTAACACCTTGATCTTCAGCTTTCCAGCGTTAAGAACTCCGAGGAGTACATTTCTGTCGTTTATAAAACAGTTAATGGTGTTGTTTGTTATAGAAGTTGAACTGCGATTTACAGAACCAGGTGAAAGGTTTGGCATGCTTGTAATCGGTATTCCAAAAAAGCAGATGGGGACAAGGGGTGAAGGACACAAGATGAAAGCAATATATAAAGCTAGTGCATCTGACTAGTCATCACAACAGGTCAGCAGGTCTTAGAGCTCAAGTTTACCACCTTTTAAAATATTTCTTATTCTGAAGCATAACATATAGACAGAAATTTTTATTTAAAACGGACGAGTTGAAGAAGGTGGAGAAATGGGACATTGCTGGCACTCTGGAAGCTGCTACACTCACCTACACTGCTTCCTGAATGTGCCATCCCTTCTCATTGGAGATAGCTATCTCTACCGTTAGAGTAAATATGTCTTTCCTGTTTTAAAACCTTTCCATATATCTATTCCTACCCAGGATGCTTCATTTTTGCCTGCTTTTTAAAGATGGTATTATGGTGTAGCTGTCTCATCTTACTTTCTTCCTTCACTCCACACTCTATTTCTGATGTTGGTACTGATGTTGGTACATCCACTTGATCTTTGAACTGTGTACCTCATCTCTATCTAGTCTCCGCATCTCCTGTTTGCATAAGCCTGCTGGGCCCTCCTGGCACACACATGCGTGCTCTTCTCTCAAGTGCATTTCTGGGATGAAATTGCAGTGTGCTTGAGAACTCCTGTTTCCAGCGTTTCTCAGTAGGGCAGAAACTTCAGCACAATAGTACTGGTGACAAGAAAAAATTACTAGAATTAGAAGCAGCCCAGAACAAGGAACTTTCCCAACCTCGATGCTCAGTCCCGCTAATGCCAGGTGTCGAGTTAGGATGACCTGACTGCAACCTACCTCACCTATCATGGATCACCAGCTACTTGGTTTCTGCATAGCAGCCAGTGTCTGCTTATCAGGGAAACTATAAAACCCACTCTCCCCTGACTTTCAGGGCTCAGCCTTTAGGGAGCTATCCCACTGAGCCCACCAATGTAAATGAACGAAGCCTCTGCTTTCCACCTCCTCTGTGTCCTTGGCTGTCTTCCTGGGACCATAACACTGGTTTATAAGCTAGTATATGACTAAGTCTTCCAAGTCAGCACCCTTTCTACCTCAGCAACCACTGCAGTATGTTGGCCTCCCAATGAAGGAGATTCAATAACCTTCTGTTCATTCACATCCCCAAATGGAAGGCTGTGTGCAGAGAGCTTGTTAGACTGGTGTTCGTTTTGGTCTTTGGTGTGTCCATTGAGACAAAATCATGTTAAAGTTCTTTGACACGCTTAGGTTTAAGTGTGAGTCACCCTATCCATAGAGCATGACTTGTTGAGGTAAATATGACATCATCCTTTTTCATCCAGTTTCCTTAAGCCTGTTTCAGAAAACCCAGTCTGGAGAGACCACAACAGGTGTGGACAGTACTGGTAGCTCCACCTTCTCGGGATCAACCCTGTTCTTGCAAGGCAGCATTACTTGAGCTCTGGAATGGCTCTGCACCTGCCTGATCTGGGGAACTGGCCTAGTCGGAAGGAAGAGATCTTAGAGCATCTCCTGAGCAGTCCCTGCTGACCATCTGGGGAGATTGCTCCCAAGGAATGTCTGGAGCCAGGCTCCTCAGGACAGAATCAGAAAGGCATCCCCAGCCTGGGGGTGAGGTCAACCATGGAATTTCCTCCTTTGAGGGACTTGTTAGCCCATCATTCACTCTTGTATCTTTTTTCTGGCAGCTCTGAACATTTTTTTAAAACACTGCTGGAGGTTAGCCCAGGTTTCTTTGCTCTCTTTAAAAGGTATTTAGAGCCCCTGGTGGGCCCATTAAAGCAGATCACTGGAGATTAGAACACAGATGACTGGGTCCCACCCTAGCTTCTGGTTCAGTGGGTCTGGGCAGGGCCTAAGATTCACCTTTTCTCACAAGACCCACGTGGTGTTGGTGGTGCCGGATGTTGCTGACCAGAAGCACTCTGAGAATCATTGCTCCAGGGTGTCTTCCGGCTTCATATTTAGAGCTGTTGGTGAGAACATGAAATGGTGCAGATTCATATTTAGATTGGAAAATCTAGATCTAATTAAGATTTTCCCAAACTTTCAGCACCTCTGCTTGATAGCAATTTGGTTCAGTCTCCTAAACTTGAAGGTTTCTGCTCAGAAGCCCACGAAATTAAAAAGGACGACCTCTGCTGCAGCAGTTTTACTGCTGTAACACACATACACATGCACCATGGAGTTAAATTAAGGAACGTAAATTAAAAGTTCAGTTCCCTGTTTAGAAAGTCATCTGTTGATCATTTGACGTAATTAAAATGGGTTTTATCATACGCTTGCTCTCGCTCACTCACCTCCTACTGCCAAGGTAATGTTGCTTTAATCTATGGATTGATTAAACACTAAGATTAGCTCAGGTCCTGCTTTGTGCTAAGCTACAGATGTGAGATCGCCCTCTGCCTTTAACTGAAGGCACAAACTTCTGGCACAGAATATATACACTGAGAGAAATTCGGTGCTGAGAAGCTTGAAACTAAAGCTTGCTTTAAGGAAAACCAGAAACCCTGAGGAGAAGGTTCAGTGTTGCACAAACGTGGTAGGTGGGCAACACGGTGGCTTCCTGCTCTACTCGGAGTAGTAACTACAGTTACTACTCAGTGCCTCTGCTGGTGCACCAACCTCGCCAGTGTGTGCAGTAGCTGTCAGGCAGTGCCTGTCTGTCTACTGTCTTCAGAACCATACACAGCAACCAAGCTGAATGGTAAGAACAGTAACACTAAGGCTAGCTTGCATGCATCTCGTTCAGTCCTGTGAAAGTTAAACTGGCCTGAGTATTGTGTAATCAAATGATTACTTTGAAAGCCATTTTATGCTGTGCATTATATTAATAGGGCTGGTTGGCAGTGTCGTCTCTATGACATCAGCTTTCACAGTGATTCATTTCTAAGAGAGCTAGTTGGGGAATTAATTTTCAAGTTCCGTGTCTCCCTCCCTTTGGCCCCTGCCTCCCAGTGGCTTGGATTCTGAAAATAGACTGAAGTCTTAGCCAAGATAAACTTCCTCATCTCTTCCTGGAGTTTCGTCCCACCAGCATTTCCTGGGCCTCCTTCAGGACACCCAGCCCTGGGTTTCACACAAGATAAGATAGGGCTTTTCCCTAAAAAGTGTGTTTCTATTTGGTGTGTTGGGGCAGAAGGGAACAGAAATACTAGCTTTACAGTAATCTCATGAATTCTCTTGTGTTAACAGCTGACAGGTGGGCGGCTTAGTAGCCCTTTGTAGAGTTAGGCTTCCTCCAATCCCCATTTCCCTGACTTCCCTTTGGTCACATGGCTATTGTTTTACAATAGTTCCACACATTTTGTCAAATATTTATAAAATTAGTGTAAGAGAGAATGGCCTGGGAGCATGTGAATTCTGTCCTGATAGAAGCAGCCCTGAGTGGTGGCCCTACTGATTGACCCTCAGCAGAACAATGTCCCTGGGCTTTGGGAAAGATTGATTTAGGAATTCAGCTGGGAATTATATTAGGCTCTCGCCTCCTGTCGCACTCTGGGATATAGCAGTGGATAGGACACAGCCCTCTCTGACCTGATGCATTATGGAGGGACATATGTGTAAATTATTACAGAAGGGTTACTGCCCTCCTGCCACTGGAAGACTATGAACTTGAAACCATATAGCAACCTAATTCTCGTTTGGGAATGAGGAAGCCACTTAAGTAGGGGAGGCAAAATCTTTGAACTGGATCTCACAAGTTGACCGAAAAGGGGCCACAGCGACATCTCAGAAAAAAATGAACAGGAGTGGAAATGAGATTGTGCAGGGCATCATTTGATCTCATTGATTGAATCTGTGAACACAGTCCAGGTGATATTGGTGGGCGCTGGTGGGTGGCAGTGAATTTTATTCTGGAGCCAGCATCCCTTTCCTTAGCCATGTGAGCCATTTGTTACCTCAGAAGAAGGGGGACCTCCCCTCCCACTCCACCAGGTGTCCTCACTTCCCAGCAGTCCACCTCCCAACAGATCTTAGGCTTTCTACTCCAGTTTCTTTAGAAGTCATTACATGAACACACACACACACATGCACATGCACGCACACTCACATACGTGCACACACAACACTTCCAACCCTACCTCCTTGCTTTCTTTCACCTTTCCCTTCATGAAACATACGCGTTTGCAACTACACATCACTGCCTTTTTACACTGTTTTCCCAAAGAATGTCGCTTCTAGGCACATGGAGAACATGTAGGCCATTGCACAGAGCACACAACTGTCCACACGACCTGGCATGCAGTCCATGTTCAGTAAACAACTGTTTATTGACTGAACATTTTGCTCTAAGAACATTATTATTTCCACATTATTATTTCAATTATTTTTCAATAAATTAGATAAAAGACCCATTTTAATAGAAACAGTATTTTTCAAAAATATACATAAATGCAAAGAAGTTGCTGATAGAATCACAGAATGTAAACATTTGTCAATAAAATCTGCACGCATGCGTGAATTACAGCCCCCTCTAGGGTATTACACACATTTAAAATGCAACCAGAATTTCCCACTCTTATTGAAGTGTTTATTTTTACATGACTGAGAATTAGAACGATTTTGATGACAACTTCTCATAGCAGTAGAAGCCAGATGACAGGAAACCTACCTGCTGTTACCATTTATGATAAATTCTTAGTTTATCAAAAATAGCTTGGGAGGAAAAAACTTCAAGTTTCTTCAGCAGCCAGTTTACGCTGGTGTCCTACATTCTGCAGTGAGTGTCCAGTGTTCCCAGAAACTTTACTACGCAAAGGGTAATTGTTCTTGGACGGCCTCTCATCATTTTGAATGTCAGCGGCCAGTTGTTGCCAAATGGGGGCTGCACTTTCAGCTCTGGGGTGAAGTGCGTCCTTCTCAGACCAGTCTTGTCTGCCCTTAGACAGCCGGGGTTCCCCGTCTCCTGCCTGTGGTCTGCTGTAACCCTTGCTTTGTCTTGTTCACAGCCCAGTGACTTCTCCGTGTCTCTCAAAGCATCAGGGAAGAACAAACACTTCAAGGTGCAGCTTGTGGACAATGTCTACTGCATCGGACAGCGGCGGTTTCACACCATGGACGAGTTGGTGGAACACTACAAAAAGGCCCCCATCTTCACTAGTGAGCACGGAGAGAAGCTCTACCTCGTCAGAGCACTTCAGTGACAGCCCCTCCCGGGCCCTACCACCTCCAGGCCTTTGGTGCCACACTCACCTCCCCAGAGCCCAGCGGATCCGCCTGAGAAGTCATTGCCTGACATGGGCCGCCTTGCCCAGGGGTCCGCGCTGTCTGGTGGTTCTTCCTTTATTGGCTTTCTTTGCCTGTTTTATCACTCTGTCCAGGTCGGTTTGTTTTCATCTTCTTCCCCCAGACCCTTTCCAGCCCTCTTTGATATTCCAGACCCCCACACCCACATTTAAGCCCACTCCCCACCCAGGCCAGTTTTAAAGAAAGGGAGATGCTAGATGAGGGGCTCATTTATTCATTTTGTTCCTTCTGGAGACAGCCTTAGTCTGCTCAGATTGTCATGCTAACACACCTCCTCACTCAGAAGACATTGGATTGCAGTTGGAATGCACTGAAGTGGCCCTTAATTACGTGAAATACAGTCCACTCCGAAAGCAGTGTCCAGTGGGCTCTTCTGTGCACCAGGCAGCGCCAGGAATGTCCCTGGTCCTAGCAGCCCTTGTTCTGTGTGCTTTGCCCTTACATGGCTCCCATGATGGAGTCAACCATTGGCTGGTAGCAATACTGGAACCACCGGGTGAGGTAGTGGTAAGGAACTGTCCAGTGCCTTTGGGGCTGTACTTGCAATAAAGAAAGGATTTCCTTGAGAGTTTATACAACAGAGGTGACCCAGAAAGACAGATGTTTCGATAATTTACCCCCATATGTGCCATCTGCGTAGTGCTTTTTCCTCTTGCCCTTTGGCTTGTTTAAATTTCACAATGATGTATTTAATTCTCAAAGTAATATGTATCTGTAGTCATTTGTTCACACTAATTCAGATGATTAAGGAAAACAGCTGATCTTTGGGGAAGGGAAGCTACCAACTTTACAGACACACAATATATATGTGTATATATGTATGTACATGTATATATATATATGCATATATATATATTATTTGCTTTACAGGGAAATTTTTCAGGGTTTACAAAAGAGTATGTGATTGGTAGTAAGAGACACACAGAATGTTTATGAAGAAATCACATTTTCTTTTTTCTTTACATCTGAACTTCTTTATAGTTTAAAATATACAGTCTTGAGATGGCACATTCCTACAGCTGAAGAAGAATTCTTGAGAACGCCTAAAATTGCATACTCAGTTTTTTGGATATTGTAATAAAAAAAGTATTATGACAAGATTATGTGTGTATTTATCTTTGGGAAAACGCTTGACTCAATTATGGGAGAGTAATTACGACAGCATTTACTGAACACTCAGTGCCTAAAGGGAAACATTTTTAGAGTGGAGTTTAACAAATTTATCACATATGTTTTCTACCACCACACTTTTGTATATTGAAATAATAAATTTTAATTAGTGAAACTCCAAAAAAAAAAAAAAAAACCAGAATCTCAAACTTGGTCTTAACTTTACTCTTTGAAAATTATTTGTTAAAAATGTTTTACCAAATGGTTACCAGCTATAGTTCTCACCTCTAGCTTTCTTTTTTTTTTTTTTTTTTCACTTCTGTCTAGTTCATTCACTCAGTCTGTAAGTGGTGATTAGATAAAGCTTGATTTGCCAGGCCTAGAAATTTAAGTCACAAAACACAGGGTCTATGCCCTCCTGAGCTAGCAACAGCTGGAATATACTAAACTTTTCCTCTGCAGACATAATATCTACCTTTATTCTTCATCATAGCCCTATGAGGTGGGCCCCCATTTCATCATCCCCATTTTACAAATGGAAAAAACAAGGCACAAGATAAATGCAGAGGGACATATCGTAGGGCCAGGTGGACAACTCAGAGAGCTGGCTAGCTTCAGCGCCTCTAACCCCAGGCTGGGGAGACTTCCAAGGGAAATAAGGTATTCTGTGAGAGGTTTGCACTTAAACTGCCATTCCTGTTTCCTGTGGGTTAGTTTTATCTTTTTGTTGTCTTTTAAAATGATGAATGAAAGGTTTGGTGTCTTGACAGCTAAGGTTTGGGGCACTCAGTTACATGAATAGACACCCAGGTGAGCAGGGCAGATAGTACCTGAGACAAAATACACCTGTCCCATACCTTGTCCTTGGAAGTAACAGTATTTCCTGACTCAGGTCTCAACTGTTTTGTCTTTCCTTCTGACATTTTGTTAGAAACCTCTACAGTGAGTACCTAGACAGCTGAAAGACTTTGATTTACATAGAGACATAAGAAGAAACAAAGGACACAGGACAGACACACATCTGACTTCAGGAACTCCTTTTAGGCTTATAGTTGTAATTGACAATTTTCAACTTTGTCCCAATGTACCAAGGGTAAGCCCTCCACTTGCCTTGGGGGAGGTCAGGAGCCTCTTGATAAACTAGGGAGGTCCAGGCAGGTCCCCTAGTGGTTTGGAATATGGATCACCTTCATTCTGTCCAGGTGACATTTCTACTATCATCTTCCTGCATGTCCAGAGATTTCCTGGTCACATCTTACTTTCCTGTCCCTTGCCTTTGTACACACCCAGCAAAGGACAACAGAGGTCAGCTATTTTATAGTTGTTTGACTCTACCCATTTGTTTGCATTAAATGTGCCTTAATTTTTCACAAACAGTCCTGCTGAATTACAGTGCAGGATGCCAGTCCTTCACTCGTAACTTATGCCAAATGTCAGTAGGTAGTGTTTCCAGCAAGATAAAACTGCCTATCATTTTTCCCAAAGTGCATCACAAATTAAAATCTTAAACTAAAAAGAATTTAATGTCTATTGAAACTGACATTTTGAAACTATTTTTGTTGCCAGGGCAGTTTTAGTTTCTTTGTGCTAGATGGTTTATAATTATTTTCCTACCATTTCTGCAGCCTAGTGCCAGAATACCAAAATAATTGCTTATGACCAAAGTTCAGAAATGAGAGGAAAGAAAAGCTGAAGATATCCTTTTTAAATGCTAACTTTCAGTAAATACCAGCTTAGTTTCAGACATTCCCCTCACTAGAATTCGGCATTATTCATTTGTTTTTAGTGTGTGATTAATGTGATTTATACAGTATTTTCAATTCTCACACCTTGCCAGGGTACTAGCCACATTCCTGGGAGGCAGCATGCTTCACCCAGACTGGAACTTCTATCCAAAAAACCCTCTGCTTTGTGAGTTCCAGATCACCTTACTAACTAAGCCTGTGGCTTCAAGCAAATTGTCTAGCATGTCTGAACATGTTTGCTCATGAGTGAATGGGGCTGCTCATCACAGGATGGTATGAGGATTAGTGGAGAGGGAGCACGTAAACTTTCTAGGACATGCAGCACAGCAAGAAGTGATGCCAGTCAGGCCTACTGTGTGTCACGGACCTTCCGCTCACTGGTTGGAGCTCGGCTCATTGGGGCCTCCATAGCTGTGGTTCCCCAAGCTGTCAGGGCTTTAGCTCCATGAGCCCCTTAGTGTGGGACTTCCCTAACAGTCTTAGCGGCAGTTCAGTACACTTTCTACAACTTTGACCCCTGAGGTATTTGAGCAGGTGTGATCCCAACAAATACCTCATACTAAATAATGTCCATCTTTCATTAGGAGTTAATTTCTAAAGATATACTGGGCCACACTCAGAACCACTCTCACCTTAAGGTCTGCAGGTGACTGACCATCCTCTTGTGAGGAAGGAGACATCTTTGTGGTTTTTTTTTTCAAGAGGGATTGGGAGCATGGATTCCCCCCATATTTCATTTGAGGAAATCCTGGTGGTCTTTGAATTACACGCTGAATTAGCCAAGCAATGTCCAGAGCATATTTGGCCCTGGTTTGCTATAACAAAATATTGTAAACCAGGTGGTTTATGCACAAGTCTTTTTTTCAATCTGGAAGCCGAAAGTCTGCAATTAGGGTGCCAGCACCGTGGGGTTCTGGAGAGGTTGCAGACTTCTTATGTTGTCAATGGCCAAAAATCATATGTGACAGTTACTTTCAATCTTATCCCTAAGTATCATGGAAGACCCCTCCACCTGGAAAATCAAGATGATTTATGAAGGATCTTGTACCTGGGGTGTCTTGACCAGTTGCAAATGTAACTTCTTGTGTCCTCAAAGGACAGAAGGAGTACCAGCTAGCACTCTAGGCTTTCCTAGAAGGGCATTAGTCAAAATTCATGATATAATTACCTCCCAAAGTCCCCACCTCCAAACTTCATCTTATTGGGGATTATTAGATTTCAACATAGAATTGGAGAATGTAAAACAGTCCCCAACACCCTCTTATCAACAGGTGGTAATTGCTACTGCTCTGAGAACGCTGGCCATTGTATTCTAAATACTGTCTTCAGAAACATTAGAAAATGTTGCTTTATGCAACATTACACAAGGAGGGAGAGTCAGGGGCAGTCATCTTTGTTTTCAGCATGCTCCCTGGAAATTCTGATATGGGTATTTTGGAGTCTCTTCTAGAAGTACTGTTCTCGTCCACTTGAAACCTTTGGGGGAGGCACCTACTTCCACCCTTTGTGCATGCTCTCACATCATTGGCAATGTACACTTATAGCAAGTCCTTTCTTTGGATCATATATAGAGAGAAACAGCTGCTCTTGAATGCCTAGATTGGTCTTTCTATTCATCCTTGTTTGTTGTAATCTCCATTTGGATTTCCTTTATCAAAACTACCAGCCACAGAAACTAACTAAAGACCTCATTATGTTCCATCTTTGGAGAATCCAGTTGCTTGACAATAATTACTGAAGATGGATGAGCCCAATACCTGATTGAAAGTATCACTTTGTTTTAAAATGCATGGCCTCCTCCTCCTTGGGGGTCAACATTTGGTCAACTACTTGGCTTGATGAACAGGTTCTGCAGCCAATATAAGGAACCAGAAGACCAGAGTCTTGTACCTGAGCTCCCACTGATGCATGTAGCCTTCCAAGATGAGATCATGGTCTGTGGAAGGCCAAAGTCTAAAGATGTAGAGATAGAGGTCCGGCCTTCATGGGCTTTGAACCCTTCTCTTTGGTGTCTCCGCTAGTCTTACTCCAGGCTCTGCCCCTCACCCATCACTAAACCTCGAGCCAGTTTCAAAACATTTAGTTTAACAGCTTCAGAATCACTGGCACAGAGATGCAATTTTACATAGCCATTTAAGGATAATATAGTCATTAGACATGATATATTTAGATAAGGTGAACTGTTTTTGCATAGTAATGTAAAATGCTTAGACTCTTGGACGGTATGTTAAATGAACTTAATGAAAAGGAAAAAATAGGTTAACCTACTAAATTATTACCTTATGTAGCCAACAGTAATGAGTTTCCAGACCACATCTGCCTGTAGAATCAGAGAGAAACTATATTTAAATGATTTTAACCTAGAACTCTACTTGGCCACAGATGAAATTCAAGTGCTGAGAATATCCATTGCCACAAAGATGAGGCATTCCCTTCTAGTGCCTTGAAGAATAGGAACTAATAAGGAAGGCATGACCTCAAATTAATTAAATCATCCAACTAACACATTAGCCCAACCAGAATGTGGATGTTCTAATCGCTTTCATCTGGTATGGTGGTTGCATTAGGTGTGGAAGAATTTTGTGCACTGTCTTCTCTTAAAGTGCTTTTGGAGCTCTTCTTCATGAAAAGTCCATTTCTATCCTTGACTCTGGGTGATAGATCTGTAAGGTTGGTTTTTTCCAGGTAGGTTTGATACTGGTTACAGAACTATCCAGAAATCACATTTTAAGAATTGGTGGTTTTTTTTTTTTTTAATTTTTGTCACACTTTTAGTATTTCCCAAATTTTCTGCAGTTAGATATGAACTATCTGAATGAAAAGTAGATAGAAAACTAGGCTCATGTATTTTAAATTGCATGAAACAAAACTGGGTGAATAAAAAAAAACATGCAATTGATTTGTATTGATTGTAGAAAAATAGAAAGTTTTCTGCTGTGGACTTTGCTTGATTTCTTGGATCTTGCTTGATATCTTATTAGAAGATAATTTTGTCTTTAGTCAATATTTTCCATCAAAAGTGCCTGTTAAGAACATGATTGCCAAATTAATAAATGCAATAAAGTCAATTAACAGTAGACTCTCTATTACAGAACACTGAATCATATTTAGAAAAATTTCTTGAGAACTTGCTCAGAGAATCTCTAAGCAATAATCCATCTTGTTCTCTATTCCCCTCCCTCTCCATAATATGTATCAATTTCTAATATTCTGGATACCTTATTTACTATGTTTGTTATTATCTATCACACACACCTATAATTATGGTCCATTAGGATATTTTGACAACTGGTGTAACTAAATTAGAACAATGTTTGATATTCACAAAACTGAAACCCTGCACCCATCAAAAACAACTCCACACCTACCCTACCCTTGGCACCCACCAGTCTGTGTTTCACCTTTATGAATCTGACTACATTCGGTAACATGGAATCATGCCATACTTGTTTTGAGTATTTCACTTTTTTAGCATTATTGTCCTTACATTTCATTTACATTGTAGCATGAATCAGAATTCCTTTTTGAGGCTGAATGCTGTTCTATTGTATGGATATACTGCTTTTGTATATCCATTTAATCATGGATGGCTATTTGGATAACTTTCACCTTCTTGGCTATTGTGAATAACAGAGCAATATCTCTCTGGGAACTTCATTTCAATTCTTTCAATCATACATCAAGAAATGGGGTTGCTGAATCATATAGTAATTGTATTTTTGATTCGGGGGTGGTGTGCGCTGCCTAGTTCTCAGACTGACTAAATAAACCATTTTATATTCCCAACAGCAGTGCACAGGCTTTCTCCACATCCTTACCAACACTTATTTTCTGATTTCTGATAGTGCTGACTATTGTGATATTTTTACAACTTAGAGAACACATCATGTCTTCACTGTGTGTAGAAATTTAAATCAAAGTCCCTGCATATCCTCAAACCCACATACTGCTGGAGGGTAACCCCTAAACATGAAACCAAGTTGAAGTTCTGATTAAATCTCAAAATTTTATTAGCTGGTCAGCGACTGTCCCCCAGGTAAGGGAGCCATCCTGAGAAAAACCTAACAGGGGTTTATAAGGGCAAAACTCATATAGCTACAGTTGTTAAAGCAAAAGCAAATGGGGATACAGAAGCAGAAATAAGCCACTAGGAGCAAGGGGAGCACTGGAGCTTATCACCATCTCCTGGTCTCCATGTCCTGGTTTTGCTTACTTAATGTTGGTACCTTCTGTTTCTATGGAGGAACTTGAGAAATTACTTTTTGACTGGACATCACTCTCCTGTGCTGACTCCTGGAGATGTTTTTAAGCTGCTGGGTCTGGGTCCATTACAATACAGATAGTGTCAGCTTATGCCCACTTGAATGGTCATTTTATCTTACCCCATAGTGTGATGTATAGAGTACAGTTTAATTTAGAGAAGTTGAAATCTGAAAGCAAGTGATCGTGTGAATTGAGATTAGCCTTCAGGGGGAGTTGATTCTAGAAATAAGTAACATTTAAAATTGCCCAAGCTGAGCAAGAGAGAGTGATTTTGTCACAAAAGTCACCCCTTTCCTTCTGTCTATGATTTAAATGGATTTAATCTATGAGGATAGAGAAGGCAACCCAGCCCACCTGGGATATTTTAATGCCAAATGGATTCATGTGTCTATCCACTGTAGACATCCTTGTTCTCTCATTCATCCAACTATTCACCTGGGCACCTATGCTCACTGTTACTGCTGCTGCAAATAATCACGGAGATAAGAAGGAAGCCAAAGATGTGGGAGAAAAGACATGGTCTGAACAGGGGAGGAACGGAGAATAGAGTTGGCTTTAGATTTGGTAAGCAGACAGTGCAAGGAGCCTGTCAAATGGTGTCTCCCCCAAAAGTATGAGGCTGTTATTGGGAGATTTTTGTGTCTTCATGAATAACTTGAATATAGAAAATAGTATCCAAAAGGAAGTTACATGAATTAGAAAGTGCAGTTATACTCTGGTTCTCCCTGAACTTTGAAAGTCAGTTTACTAATCTTCTTACTCTATTTCTAAGTAGAAATGTTGTCTAAATTCAGCATTTAGCCATTCCTTTTAATTATTTTGATTACAGTCTGGTTTCATTTTCAAATGTAATTAAATATTTTAATTGAATTATGTGGCTGTTAATTCAATTTCCTTTTTAAGTACTTTAGTAATCTAATTAACAAACAAACCTTTCCAAATACCTAAGTAATCCTTGAAAATCTAATAAATTCTTTTTACATGTGTCCTTCTGCTAGGGCCACAACTCTAAAACAGGTATCTAGCATCCGGCTGAATCGGCCGTCATGTTGTCTGGGCTACATGATGTCTGGGCCATTCCTAAGACAGACAAGGCCACCATCGGCTGAAAGGGGAGAGACCTAAGAAGGCTGGGGGCAGGGGACTTGAGGAGAGAAGGAGCTCCATGAAGTGGCCTTCTGGGAGCACCTATTAATCCCCCAGGCCCACCCGTTTCAGAGTATCAAGGACTGCAGGTGCCCCTCATCAGTGCCCCCTCGCTCCTGTTATCTATATAACAAGAGGGTAGCTTCTTCTGGCATACAGGTGTTCTAGTAATAACTAGTTATTACTAGAACACCTGTTACTAAGCCTTATTACTCCAGGCTTACCTGTTGTAAGAACATAATTGCACTCAGGTTATTTCTTAAATGTCTTTCAGTCTTCATTCCTTTTTAAAGAACACAAACTAGCAATTTATGTGATTTATATTGAGTTACTCAAGAAAAACTATGCAGAATTCCCATCAGTAGACCCATTTTCAAGGAAAGGGATAGGCCTTACTGAAAATATTGGTTAAATGATGTTTATTTATTTGTAAATTAAGATGCTTATGGGTATATATGTTACCTTTTAGAACTCCCAGTTTAGCCTTATTTTTTACTTCTTAATCTTTTGTTATTGTTATTTAATCAATTACCAGACCAAATCACAATAAACTATCCTCTACTAATAAAGATAAACCATAGCATCTAAATTGGATAAAGGGAAAAGTATAGAGAATTAGTGAAGAAATAATTCCAGGGGTCAATGGATTGGGAGGTCTAGGCAATACTAATATTAAAAAATCAAATAGGACTTTAAGTTGAAAGTATTACACTCAGTGATATAAAAAAGAAAAAAGCCATTGGAGTGATATAAAAAAGAAAAAAGTTATGTTTCTTAAACATCAAGAAAGCAGATTCATCTTATGATCTTAGCTAATTCTTGCTCTTAAAAAAAGTATACCTCAGAGGTTTGTACACACCAGATAGTCAAGCCCACTATTCCTCTGACATAGAAAGGCAAGGAAGTATATTCAGTATTCATGGAACATCTGAGCTAGACAAAACGTTAAATAATACCTGAGCCTATACACTTATTTTACTGACCACAAAACTGAGGCTTAGAGTGCCTGTTGGAACAACACATGAAGAACGTTCTAACAGCAAAGAATTTGAAGCATAGACATTTCCACCAAGATACCTCTAGTGGGTTATCCTCAAATGGGGCATGCCATGGCACATGGATCTTGATTTTTTTGTCTCGGTCTTATTGGTCTCGGGAACAGCCCACGAGAGCCTTAGCCTGCCAGCTGCAAGTGCTGGTGCCTTTTGTGAGCATGTCTCAGTGGCTCACACGCACTTCTAAGGGTCTCAGATGGTGATACACTGTTGACTGCCAGCTCTGTTTCAGCGCCAAGATAGTGGGGACAGAATCAAGGCCAAGGGTCTTGACCTGAATTGGCTCCCCACTGAATGTTGGTGGGAATGAGAAGTGAAGGTGTCGCCCGGTAGCTGAGAGCACAGGCAGAGAGTGAGTTTGGTGGCAAGGAGGTGCAAAGAGCATGAGAGAGACTAATGTGATCCTTGTAGGGATGGAGCAGATGGTGGACTTCCCCCTAATTTTTCTCATCTCTCAGGATCAAGCCTAACAGCTCTATTTTCTACCCTTCAGTTTCTGATCACTAAAGATCTGTGAATTTGAAACAAGCCCTGTAGGGATTATCGTATTTTTTCATGCCTTTCTGCCATTGGCCCCTATGACCAGCACCTAGGATGCTGCATTCTCCCAGTGATTGCACATACCTGGCCAGTGTGCATGTGTAAGTGGACACACCTGGGCCTAGGAGGGTGGGGCTAAGAGTCAGCATCTCCCTGAGGGAGGGGGAGAACACCAGACAGAAGAGAACACAAGAGAGAGCCTAGAGAAAGAGTATGAAGATTCATGTGGGAGCTGGAAGGCTTGGTTACCTGCTTACCTCCCAGTCCCATTGCCCAGCCTTACCTACTTGTCTGCTGGCCATACAATTGACCCAGTCTCCTTGGTTAATGGGCTTGTGTGAGAGAGGACTCAAGTGCTTTCTCAGGAAGCATCTTGAATGTTCTTAACTCAATGGGTAGCCAGGGTTCTCTACCTCCCCTGCAGACCACCATCAGGAATTTCCTATTTTGAAGGTGGATAGATCTTCTCATTCTCTTATGCAAAATCTCTCCCTCAGTAGTAGTTCCCCGGGAAGACCTGTCTCTGTGCTGGGAATCTCCCAGCTGTCAATCAGTGATAACAGTAGACTTTTGTGAATGGCATTCCAGAACCACAGGAACTCCAACCTAAGCTAATGTGCAGATACTACAGAAATAACTCAGCTCCAGAGCAGTTAACTCTCCACAACAGAAGCCAGAGAACTGACAGCATACACAGACTAAACTTCAAAGGGGGAAGGTGGATTGTGACCAACAGCTGCCCATAACACCAAACTAAACACCAGTTTCAACTCTCAGAGTCTAGGGACATCTTTGTTTCTCCATGCTGCTCTTTGCCACTCATAAAACGCTGCTAATGGAGCTCCCTGACTCTGATCTCAACCCCCTGAGCTCTTCGTTCCACTTGCGTGCTTGTTAAGGCTCAGAACAATCTTCTCCAAATGCACCAAAGTGACATGCTCATTATTTTTAAACTCGAATTGCTTGAGAAGCAACAGGTGAAGAAATGACACTAATCTTCTTACTAAAAGTAAGAAATAGGTCTTACTAGTGATATATACTCTCCCTATACCAGGAAGTAGGAGATATCTTTATCAACAGGTAAAGGACACCACACTTGCTGGTCTTGTATAAATAAATATTTTAGTTCCTTGTGAAATTAGTATCCAAACCTAAAATTTCAAGAATTTCTTTGTCTGAGATTTAGCTCATTTTACAGATCCCATATTTATCTGTCCCCCACCCCCACCCCATGCCTTTGAAATTAAGTTAGACTTTTTCTCCAGTTAAGCTGCCTTGTGTCAATTTAATTATTTTCCAGCTAGAAGGACCTAGAAAGGTAGAGGAGAGTTTTTCCTCTAAAACAGCTGCCTGTGGAAGATTATGTTTCTAAAAATAGTTAATCCCACATGCTCTTTGGAATCTTGCCACTCAGTTCTCAAGAGATGAGTTTAGGTCCCCCGCCCCTCCACTGAATTGGGTTACTTTTGTCACTGACCTATAGAGTAAAGCACCTTGATGCTGCATTGCTGTGGAGGTAAGGTCATGAAAAACACTGTAGTGTCCGCCTGACTCTTTGTCTTGCCACCCTGCACAGGAAGTCAGACTTATGGAGAGGCCCAAGTAAGATGTAGCCAAGGCTCCTCACCCTTAGCACTGATTAGACTCCCAGCTACCCCCAGCACTGACTGGCAGTCACACTAATGAGTCCTATGGCCTTGGAAGGGCGTCTTGCTGCCCCAGTCAAGCCAATGGGCTGAACCCACATGGAGCAGATGAGTCTCCCCAAATAAGCTTGACTCAAACCATAGATTCCTGAGCAAAACAAAGGATTGTTACTGTTTTAAGAACAAAGCATGAGAAATGTATCACCTCCCAGCACCATTTTCCCAGTTCCAGGTCCCTACCTGCTCAACTATCTCCTTGCCAGCAGTCCCTGTAACCCTTCAGCTAGAATCATGGCATTCCAGCCACCCACTATTGCTGTGCTCTCTGCCTCTTCAACTTTGCCTATGATCTCCCCCTGCCTGGAAGCTCATCTTCCCATCCACATTTGTCATTCACTATTTCTTAACTCTGCAAGACTCAGCTCAGGAATCACCCACTGTAGAGGCTCGATCTCCTTCTCAGCTTGGACTCACTATTCCCCAAGTATCATCCCACCAAGGACCCAAATCATGTTCATTGCCACATTGCACTAATATGTGTTGCACTGCACTGATCCTCTCACATGACAGTGATCTTGTGAGAAGACTATTTGTCTTTGTAAACAGAGATTAGCACAGTGTCTGCTACAGACTGAATATTCGCATTTCCCAAAATTCATGTTTTTTAAACCCCAATCCCCAGAGGTCTTAGGATGTAGGGCCTTTGGAACGTGATTGGCTCAAGAGCGTAGAACCTTCATGAATGGAGTTAGTGTCCTTTTAAGAGAGTCCCCAGATTACTTTTTTCCCTCTCCCACCACATGAGGGCACAGTGAAAGGATAGCTGACTGAGCTTTTCACCACAATGAATCCACCAGTTCCTAATCCATGGGACTTCCCAGCCTATGAAACTGTGAGAAATAAATTTCTTTTGTTTATACACTCACCAGCCAATGGTGTTTTGCTATAGCAGCCTGAATCCTGAACAGACGAAAACAGAGTAACCCACCAGGAAGGCCTCCCAGGAAGAATGTGTTGGGTGTCTCGGGAAGCTGAAAAGACTGCCTGTAGGCCAGGTGAGACTCACCCAGTGTCAGCAAGAATCAGGAGAGACTCTGCCAGGAGCTAGAGGTCTGGTTTTTAACAAAGGATGAAGCTAGAGCAACCTGTTACTCTCAAAACTGTCATGACACAAATCCTGCAGCCTGGTGACTGTTGGGACAGTAGGGTCTCTGACTTTAGTAGTTAGGCAGTCTTAAAAATCCACCCCTGTCTCCCTGCTGCCTCCTCCAGAAGGCAAGATGCTAAGGCCTAGAAGGCACCTACCCTTTGCAAAGTGGCACTTTTGAAGAGACATCAAGGTTTGGTGCCTCAAACAAAAGAACTAGCCCCACTGAGCTCAGCCACACACCCCTGCCTGGCTTTGTTCAAATTAATGTTTCATGGACTAAACTGTTTCTAACATGGTGCAGTGACAAGAGTTCAGCAGTGAAATTTTCTCCAGACGAGAAGGAGCTGTTGGCCTCACGAGATTTTTTGGCTGTCCTAAATCATCCTTATGGTTTGTTTTCATTCTCAAATAGGCCTTTGCAGATGACAGCAATAGAGAAAGAGGTAAATGCATTCCAATTTTTCACCTGGTTAAAAGTCATTGTAGTATCTTGAGACTGAGCAAACTTCTCTTAGATTTCAGACTCTTAAGGTGCTTAGAAACTCCACTTCAAATGCACAGCATTCCGAATTTGATAAATTGTCACTTTCCCACAACCTCAGGCCATCAGTCCAGCCATTGCTAAGATGGGTTCCTCTGGTCAAACCTCACCCTTTCTCAACCACAGCCATAGCCACACTCTCTGAGCCGTGCCAGCTCCTTCCTGCAGAGCAGATCAGCACAAAGATGTCTCTCATGGCTGTTCCTCTCTGTCCCCTAGAGGTCCCTGCACTGAGTCCCTGGGTTGCTACCCAAGCCACGGCTCAATGCAGTGACACAATTGGACTATTGTGTGAGCCATAAGTCATGGGGAGGGCAGCAGGGGCCCAGAGCTGACTCACCCAGCACACCTGCCCGACCCAGCACTCAGGGCTCCCGACAAGCAGAACTCCCTACAGGGCCTCCTTCCATGCCCTCTGCCTCCAGCATGGGAGTCCCTCTCTACACTGCACTTCTCCTGGTCTTGCCGTCTCTCGCTTATACAACGAGTCTAGGACCTAGATGCCACACTCCCAAGTTCACACCAGTCCTTGGACCAGTTGTGACCAGAATGGCCCACATCCCACCCAGAGTTTGAGGATAAAGATAAGCTGGTTGCTGGCCTAGCCCAGAGCTCAACATATCAGGGACCCGTTCATCCTTTCATGAAAGCTTCAGGCTGCAGCATTTCTAGCCAGAGAGAGGCCAGTCAGTTGAGAGCAGCCTGTGTAGCAAGGCTACTGTAGTGAAGCTGGGAGTTTCCAGACCAAAGATTATAGATATATTATATAAGATATATTATATTCCTGGAAGGAATGTGTTGGGGAGAAGACACAGGCCAAGACCTGGGGGAACCAGCACTTTCAAAGGGGTGAAACGGGGAACCAGTGCAGTAACACAGATGATGCTGAAGAGGGTAAATAATTCAGAGACAGGCAGGTGGCTGTGAGGCCCAGCTGAGATAGGGATCTGGAAGGCAGCAATGCACCAGACCCCACATCTAGAGGGCCAGAGAACTGGGGTGTTAAACCATAATTTGGTGATGATTTGGGGCTTCATGTGCCAGTGACAGCAGAACCTTTATTGGGTGTCTTTAGGGGGTTGCATCTGAGAGCTACCACTTGAATAAGGTTCTGTAAGTATTCCTACATGGGGGAAATACAGAGCTTATATAGGTGCAGATACCTCTTACTAATAAAAATAGTTAAGTGAGAATAAAAATATGGAAAAATAAGAGAGAGTTGCCTGTTAGTACAGTGACAGATTGTTCCCTCTGTAGCCAGAGTCCAGGAGTGTTTGCCAACGTCTTTGAGGTGTCATTGCTCCCGACTCCCCAGGTGCCAGGCTGTGTCAGGATGCTGATTCAATGAGGGTGGGGATGTAACTTTAAATACAGGCTACACCCTGTCCCCTCCACCCCCAAGTTGTGTACTTCAATTTGGTTGTTGTTTTGACTCAGGGGGGGTGGGAGGGGTGAACCCTGGGGACTACAAAGATGTGAAATTTATATATAAATAAATTATTTAATAAAAAATAAAATAGATACAGGCTATAAGAGGTGGAGGGAGGGGAGGTGACATGCATGAGTCCCATTTTCCTAAAGGCCTCCCTGGCTCCATTTGGGATGTTGCCTTCATCAATGTTAATTCAATGGCTTTTAGTCACCTCCATAGGGACAAGTTCCAGAAAGATGGGAGGCAGGCTGGAGGTGAAATTGTTGAGGGAGTCAGGCATCTTTGACCTCAGCCTCCAGTCTGGCCTGGCCCCCTGGGAACTTACACTCTTCAACTTAGCTGCCACCAGCCACACACAACTGATGAACACTTGAAATGGTGAGTCTGAATGAAGATGGGCCTTTGTGAGAACCCACCAAAGTGAGAGAAGCTAGATCCAAAAATGTGAAACAGCTCATTAAAAAGTGTTTCATAGTGATAGTATGTTGAGATCATAAAATTCTAGATATAGTGGATTAAATAAAATACACTATTAAAATTTATTTCAACCCCTCTTTTCATCTGCTTTTAAAGAGGCATCTATTGAGCTGGGTGTGGCGGCACATGCCAATAATCCAAGAGCTGGAAGGTAAGAGGCCAGGGATCTCTTGAGTTCAAAGGTTGGCGATTAGCCCGGGCAATATAGTGAGACCTGGTCTCGAAAAAGTAACCCAGTGTGGTGGTGGGCACCTGTAATCCCAGCTACCTGGGAGGCTGAGACTGGGATTGCTTGAGTCCACGGGATCGGGACTACCTCGGGCAACATAGTGAGACCTAGTCTCAAACAAACAAACAAACAAACAAACAAATAAACAAATGGCATCTATTGGGAAATTTAAAGTGATACAATAGGGTTGCATTAGCTTTTGTACTGGGCTGTTCACTGGCCTGAATTTTCAAGTTTCTCCAGCTGCATCCCCATAGTTCTTTCCAGCTCAGGCTTCTAATTGTCATATAATACTTTCATGTACAGATACGTTGCATGTTTGTCAAGAAAGCCATTAAAAAGCAACACTGAAAGAACAAAAAAAGCTTTTGAAAATTAAAAGTATCTTTATTAATAGATTTATTAGACGGGGATGAGTAGTAATTTTGAGAAAAACTTCTGAAAATGTAGAGAAGAGGTAAGAAAATTATAGGACATACAAGGACTAACAACTAACGTTTCAGAATCCCTACTCCCCCCCAAAGGGAGAAAATGGTGGAAAGAAATTGATCTGAAGTACTGGGAGACAGAGGAGAGGATTGTAGGCCAAAGCCAAAGGTACACCGTCATCAATCACAGCAGGAAATTGATTAAAAAAAAAGTCTAAAACTGAAAACTGAGTAAAAGCAGTATAACCTCATTATGTAGATATTTGGTCCACAAGTGATGGTCTGTCGAGAAAAGGACAATGGTGGCATTGCAAGGACAAGAGAATTTCTTGGTCAAGGCTTGTGGAACAAGGAAAACACAGGGGAAATAATCCCCAGCCACATTAAGACATGAATGTAAAAAAACAAAGCATTTAAAGGCTGCCATAAAACTTTATTTTTATACAGCTGGAAGGGACACAGGTTTATAACCTGTCTTGGTAAAATTGCATTTCCTAGACTGAGGTGGATGTCACTCTGCTAAATCCATTTTTCTTCTTAAGAAAACTTGGAATGGTAAAATATAACATACCTATACACAATGCGTAAATGCATATGCACAGTTGAACATATTTAGAAAGTAAACACCATGCCAACAAACAGAGCACCACTTGTGTCTCAGAGACCCATCTTCTTCCCTCCAGACACTCTCCCTCCCTCCCACAGCAGCTGCTCTGATCCTAACAGAAGTCTTCTCTCTGCTGGCCATAGTTTTACCACCTGTGTATGCCTCCTTGAACAGTAGAGTTTGGCTTAGCCTATTTTTAAACCTTACATAACATAAATGAAATTGTACCGTACTATTTTGCATCCCATTTCTTTCCCATTGCAAAAGGTCAAGAAAAAGTCAAAACTAGACAGCAAATCTGAGGCATACAGCAAGGGAGGGGGAAGAAGGGATCAAACCAAAGAGGGATGAACACAAGGGAACATGGTGATGGTTCACAGTGATAAGGTGGAGGGAGAGCTATGGGGACCACAACAATATAATTAAAAAATTAACTAATTAAAAAATAATAATCAAAGTCTCCCCCCTCCCCCCAAAAAAGAAAAAAAGTTCTGTGTGAGCATTTGACTTTTGTTTGTTTTCTGGCGGCAATTGCATCTAAATTGGATTTAATTTTTCTTTTCTGTTTAAGTGAAGTTCCATCACTTTGTAGTTTTGCTAATTTTTTGACAGTATAGAATTTCTTCTCTCAAGTGTGGTCGTCGTAGCTCTCCTACCACCAAAACACTCCTAATCCTCTCCCATAGTTCCTTGTGTTTTCCCTGTTTGGAACTTTCCTCTTTTCCACCACCCCTCCTCGATGCCTCAGATCTATGGTCAACTTTCCAGGGCTGATTTTAAAGTTCATGATTTTCTGACTCTGTTTAAACTCTCCATCTTCCATATAAAAGTGAAATCATCTGGTATTTCTTTTTCCACCTTATTTCACTTAGAACAATCCCATCTCACTCCATTCACATTACCACCAATGGCATGAGCTCATCTTTCTTGGTTTCTGAATAGTATTTCATTTTGTCTACATACGTACTTCTTTTTATCCACCCATCTGTTTCAGGCACTCTTCATTTTTATTACTGGATAACATATCTGTTATATTAATGTACCCAAATTATTTATTCTTCTGTTGATGAGTTTTCTGATAAATGGAAACAAATAGTGTATTTTATTGTCTAAATTTTAATGTACTTTATAATGTACTATCTGTAAAAAAATCAAATCATAAAAATTAAAGAACAAAACTGAAAAGTAGGGAACATTTCGCCCATTTTATTTCAAAATATGAATTTCAATTCTGACAGTAAAAGTGATGTAGTAAATGAATCTGTTTCCAAACCTCCTGATCATATAGAATTAAATAAAGAATCTTGATACCATCCCCAGAGTTTCTAATCCATAAGTCTAGTGAAGTCTGAAAAAGTGCATTTTTCAACAGAATCATACTTTGAAGAATACTACTCAGGTAAATAGTTCTTGTGCAGAAATTGGCAGACATTCTGAACTTGAACCATTAATAAAAAGTATAGTGTGCATATTTTTGTGTTATGAACTTAAAGACTCCTTACTTCATAGATTATGATTTGAGGTTTTTGGTTTGGTATGCGAGTATACACTTGTAGGCATGTGAACCTGAGCCCCTGAATCAATCACTACCTCAATAACCTAATTTTGAAATAAGACTCCTTGTCTAAAGCTTGGTGAAATAGCATCTTGTCTGTGAGAAAATAAAAATTCAGTGGTGCTAAGCCAAGTGTGACTGACACATCTAGATGGCTTATTGCACTCAATTTCTCAAGCAGCCCATATTGTCTTAGAGGGCAGTACGAGCAAGAAAATGAGTTTTTCTTTCTTTAGATATTGGTAATTGCTGTTTTTTTTAAACTCAGTATATTATAGGAAAAGTCATTAGTGGGAAGTTCTTATTTCTAAATTTGACTTGTGAGATTTTAGCAGTCATCCATATTAAATGAACATTTGAGTATATTTGGCATTATTACTGATTGAAAATACTATTGCTCAAAACACAGCTATATAAAATTATGAGACATTTTTTGGACATGAAACTCAGAAGTTTAACATATCCTGAACTATATTCTGGAACTGTATTGATGTAGGTTATCTTAGACAATGCTATGAACAAATATTTAATGAGAGCTTACAAGCCTGGTACTGTGCTAATACCATAGCACCCGATACACCAGAGAAGAACAAACAGAGGATGTTGTTTGCTTCAGGAAGCTTATGTTCTAGTGTGGGGAGAAAAAACAACCAATCACACACATAATAAATGAGCAAATTATCTATTATTTAAATTTAAATTTAAATTATCTATTATTAGAAAGTGGTCACTACTATGAAAAAAAATAAGGAAAGGGGGCTATGGATTATGGGGAGCACTAATTGTGGTGTTGGATACATAATTTCAAATAAAGTGATCTGGAACTTCTCACTGAGACTGTGACATTTTAGTAAAGGCTTAAGGGATAGCAAATGTTCTCAACAGATGGAAGAGCTAACAGAACATCCCTAATGTGGAAGCATGCCTAATATTTTTGAAGAATTCTGTGAAGAGCACACACTCTATGTGTTGGGAGCTGAGTGAGCAAGGCAGAGAGTAGCAGCAGACGAAAGGGGAGCAAACCAGAAGAGAGTGTGACCATCAGGGAATATTGGCTTTTACTCTCAGTGAAATTCCAGGCAGATGACAGACAGGATCTGACTTAGTTGTTTAACAGCTTTATTGATATAATTGATATACCATAAATATTCAACTGTACCAGTTAATACATTTTACTGTATCTGTAGCCCCTGTGAAACCATATTCAAATCCAGATAATGAACAGACCTACTCCACCCCAATTCCACATAATGACTGCTTTCTTTCACATGAGTTTTCATTTGTTTAGAACCATACAGTCTGTACTACTTTTGCCTGGCTTTTCCAGAAAGTATTTATCTTGTATTTCATTCGTGTTACAGTCTACAGCTCTTTCCTTTTTATTGCAGAGTAGTGTTTCATTGAATGAACATGCCACAATGTATCCATTTACCTGTGGACACTTGAGATGCTTCCTGTTTTTTACTCTTACAAATAAAGCTACTGTAGACATTTGTGTCTGGATATTTGTCATCTTTTCTTTTGGGTGAATGCCTACAGTGGGAAGATTGGATCTCTGCCATAGTTTTATGATAAGTAATTTTTAACTTTTTAAGCAGTCTAACTTCTCTTAGTGTGGGTGCCCCATTCGGGGATGAGAGTTACAATGGCTCTACATCTTCACAAGCATTTTTGGAAAGGCCAGTAAGTAAATATAAGTGAATGTTAAATAAATAAATGAAAAATAAATAAATAAATGAAAAATAAAATTTTATTTATAAATGTTATTTGTTTAAACATTTTTCTTTTTTCTAGTTTTAAATTTTTAATTAATTACTTAATTTTTTCATTGATTGCACATATATATCTGTGTATATATATATATACACACAAGTGTGTAACATATTACATTGTTGTCTACCCCAAGGTTCTCCCATCACCTTTATCACTCATGTACATTCTCATTCTGAAACTGGGTGGCCCTAACCCCCCCCCCCCACTCCAGGTGGTAGCATTTAACAAACTACTCTGCTCCCATTGGCGGGTGGCAGTTTAAAAAGGAGGAGAGCAGAAGCTGAGGAAGCTGGAAGTTGGAGGAGCACCATCCCAGGGAGAAGCCGCGAGAGAGAAAAGTTGGAGGAGAAAGCCCCCTGGAAGAGTGAGCTGGAGGGGACGAGGAGCCATGGCGGCCGGCAGAAGTGTGGCCAGCGTGGAGAGTGTGGCGTTGTAGCAAGGTGCTGTGGAGAGCTGGTACCTAGAGACGGCCAGCGATTTGGAAGGCTGATTTCTTCATCAGCCACCGT
>PVHY01005363.1:71469-84151 GCA_004024945.1 Uropsilus gracilis | reverse complement strand
TGGTAGGTCTCTTCCCTTGGGGCTTTGCTGTGGGGCCACTGCCATTAGACAAGCCTCTTTTTTTTTTGAGACTAGGTCTCGCTATTTTTGCCCGTGGAACCGCAGGCTACCGTTGTCCAGGGTACCACAGACTCAAGCCATCCCCAGCCTCAGCTTCCCAGGTAGCTAGGATTACAGGCATGCGCCACCACGCCCAGCTATTTGGGACTAGGTCTGTGTTGTCCCGAGCAGGACTCAGACCGTGATCCCTAGCCCCAGCCGCTTCATAGGCTGAAGCTTACAGGCACGAGTCACCATGCCCGGCTTTCAGCGGTATCTTCCCTTTAAACAAAGAGGGTGTGCAGTGCCCTTATTGACAGCTTCTCTGTGGCAGGTTTCTGTTCACAGCTCCTCTGTGGCATTGTAGGCATCATATTTTGTTGGTTCTCCCAGTTCACTGCGTGTGGTGCTCGCCCTGTTCCCCTTGAGTCCTGCCCGGGTGGCACATTTTAAGGGACTTTCCTCCAGTATCTCACTCGTTTGGTTTCTGTGGGTGAATAATTGTCTTAAGATATTACTCCTGATTAGGGCTCTCATGTTGGAGGCAAACCGAGAGGAGACTGTGGCAGACATGCCCTCCCCCCCACCCCCCCACAACGCTCACTGCTTCAAGGGCTCAGATGTGGGGGTGGGGGGCACCTGCCGGTAGGCCTAGCCTCTCACTGGGCTGACCCCAGCACCACCCCACCTGACCTCGAAAAGGCGAGTGGAGCTGGTGTGTGCGGGACGCGGCGACCGTGCCATCATGGCGTGGCCCCAGAGGGCGCGGGCGCCAGTGCCTGCGCGAAACCCGTGCGCCAGTCGGGCCCGGAGGCTCCCGGCCCTTGTGCACACAGACCCCTGGGGACCGTGTGGTGTCTGCCTGCCGGCCAGGCCCGGCCTCTCCCCGGGCTGACCCCAGTCCCACCCCACCTGACCTCGAAATGGGCTCCATTTCTAACGTAACATTTAACATTGTGTAACATGGAGTATATCTGCAGCTCTTGACAGCAATACCTCTAACTTGGGAATGATTTATTGCACTAGTCTGCTTGGATGTTGCCGCAAAATATAGTCAGATACAGGAATGCATGAAGTCAGTGTAGCCTTCGCTAGGATTCCCCAGGCGAATCCTATTAGATTGTTAGATTATTACCATGGGTGTGCTGCTCGGTACCTAACCATCTGCTGGGATGGCACCGACTGGTGGCGATGGCACCTCCCGATTGCCCTTTGCTGAGGAAAGGAGGCTCGGTCGTCGTTTGTGGGGGTGGGCAAAGGCAGCACTGAGCAGAGGAGACTGACGCCCGCTTGCCCGTCACATGTATGCACAGTCCAGGGGAGGAAGACACGGTCACCAGGGCCACACTGGCATCACGTTAAGGAACAGAGAACGGCCAGGGGCCGTGGAAGGCAGGGTGTGGAGGGTCAAGGGGTGGAGGTGGAGGGTCTGCAGCAGGAGGTGACTGACTTGTTTGACTGACTCTGTGGGTTGGCAGCAGCGAAGGTCTGTCAGGAGGAAGCGCTGACCCCGGCCTGAGGTTTGGCCGAGGACCTTGCCCCAGGGACGGAGTGGGAGCCGCAAGTCATAGGTAGGCCGTTCAGAGCCGGCTTGGTTTTCCCCAGACATCAAGGCAGAACTTAACAGGAGGCTTTACGACGCGGTGGCTTCGTACTGAGTCACCGTCAAGAGTCTGACATGGGAAGGGAGAGCGCTCACAGTTTCCAAGGCCTCGCGTCTTCCCAGCGGTTGCGAGGGTGCGGGTGGAAGACATCAGCGGAAGCAGAGCGGCACGCAGCAGCCACAGACGCGGTCACCCTGGTAGGGAAGGCGGCAAAGGCTGAGCTCTTGATCCTCACCTGCCACTCTCCCTTTCCTGACCCGTCTCCCCCCCAGACGTTCTCTCCCCTGCGTGGGAACCGGGGAAGGTGCAGCGGGGCACTGGGGCCTGGATCCTGCTGCTTGGGCTGCGTGCTCCCTCCCGGAGCAGGGGGGCCGCTCCCGCTTGTCCCCTCCCTCGCGGGTCTCCCTCAGCTTCGTGTGCACGAACCCCAAGCCTCTACTCCCAGCGCCTCCCTTCCGCCCTCCCAGCTCAGTTAGATGCTCTGCTCGCCTGTCATCTGCTGCGGTCTGCGCCCCGGGTTCGGCCTGCGGTGCCAGCCTGCACGGAGCCCGTTCCTCTGGCGCTGCAGCCAGCAGTGTCTGTGCGCCCTCCGACACCGAGCACGTGGGCTCTCAGTTGTTCTCTTTTTAGAAAACAGTCCCCGCCTTCAGCTGAGCGCTGGTGAAGGGCAAGCGAGCTGTCAGGCTGTTTCCACCGTAGGCCTCTACGACCCACACCCCGGGTACTGCGCCCTCCCGGTGACTGCACATTTGGGGGTTGGGCAAGGCTGGGCACCAGTGTGAGTAGGCACACCTGGGCCGAGGAGGGCGGGGTCAAAGGGCGGTGTCACCCTGGGGAGGGAGGAGAGCGGAAGAAGAATGCCAGGGAGTGAGCCAGAGACAGCTTGGGGATGGCTGGGGCCTTGGGGCCTGGGGAGCTCGGCTGCCTCCCTGCCTGGTGCGCTTAGGGACCCGGCTCCTGAAAGCGCACGCCTGTGAAATCCACCGAGGCCTCCGACGGTATTTTTTAACTCCTAGAGCCGATGATGAGCCCACCTGGATCGGGATGGTTGCAGCTCGCCCTGTTACCCCGATTCTTCTGGCCTTTGTCTAAGAAAGTGTCACCCTGCAGGTAAAAAGAGAAATACCCGATAGGACTTGTTCTCTGGACATTGCCTTCACCAATTCTATTAGATCGTCTTCATCCTGCTCCTGTAATAACGTGTGTGACCTACACAAAGTCCTTAATGCTTTTTGAAATCTATGGTCAGCAGATTTGTAAATTTTTGCTATTATAAAAGGCGTGTGGTGGTACGTGCATGTGTTAAGTATCGGCATGTGTTTGCATATGAAATGCCATCATGTCCTCCCAACCTCTTCTGGGTGACCTTTTTTTGCCCTGTTACTAACAAGCTACATACTGCTTGGTTACGTACTGCTCTGTGTTGTGTAATGAGACGGTAAAGTGGAGAAATGATGTTGAGTCAACTTGGTAGGCTTTTTTATTTTTCAATGGAATAAGCAGCATCTTTGCTCCGGTGTCAAAATGAGGTCTGGAACGTGCTTACTGTACTTGGAGGCAGCTCTAAGCACCAGAGTACTTTTCTATTTACATTAATGAAAAGATTTCATTACATTAATGAAAAGATCCTGGCATTCCCGCCTAGCAGAGTCATTCCAGAACCAGTAATAAACAGTCCTTCAATTTATATTTCAGAGAAACCAGGCCTTTTTGTGTTTTTTCCTTTTTTCTGTAGCTATAGAATGCAACTTGGTTTCCGGAAGATTCCTTTACTCCCTCTCAATTCTAAGAAAGCAACATTGCTGATAGTTACTTGATGTTTATGTCCACTACTGCTCGTTTCTGGAGATGTTTTTAAAACAACTGATTCCTCTCTGGCGAGGCTGCGCTCAGCCTTGGTCTGGATACTTGCCAGCTGTGCTAGAGGAGTGAGCATTGTCTGGGGACCTGGGGTCAGCCTCAGATTCCAGGAGTGTCTTTAAGATCCGGAACACTGCAGGCCATGAGCAGCCTTGCTGACAGGTCAGGGAGTGGTCCCCCACCCAGAGAGGGTACTGTGGGTGATGGCCTAGTATCACCTGTGGGTGATGCCTAGTTGGGTGGCGTCCACTGCGGCGTAGTCAGCAAGTGGGGTGGTAACTGCGTGTGCCAGGCAGACTGTTAATCCCTGTTCTGACCTCCTTTTCTTTCAAAGCCATCAGCTGGGTGGCCAGAGCCACTCCTGCTTATTGTCTGAGACCCAGGCAAGTGACTTTCCCAGACGAGCCTGGACAGGCTGTCAGGGAAAGACATAGTCTGTACACCTTTTGGACCTTAAAAAAAAAAAAAAGAATAATATGAAGGCAACCTTGAAAATGTGTGGGAGCTCTGAACTGAGAAGGGAGGTGTTGGGAGAGAGGGGAGAATTTTTTAAATTCTCATCACCTTGAGAAGAAATTTCTAGCTATTTCCAAAGAGTTGGTGCTTTGAACTATCTTATAAAAATGTTTAGACTTTGGGTTTATGGTATGTGTGCATGCTGTCTTTGAAAAAAATGTTAATATAGTTTTTTTTTTTAAGCAGCAAAGGATAGATTGTGAAGTCTCTTTTTACCTCAGCCCAGAGTCAACAATTGTTATATTTCTTTTTAATCTTTCCAAGAATATAGAGCAGCATATGTGTGTGTATACATGAATTCTTCATATTTTTTGGATATTGACCTCTTATCGGAAAAATTAATTGCTATTATTTTCTTCCATTCAATAGGTTATCTTTTCATTTTGTTGATTTCCTTTGCTGTGCAGAAACTTGCCTTAATTTCTTTTTTTTTTTTTTTTTTTTTTTAGACTAGGTCTTGCTATTTTTGCCCATGGAACCGCGGGCTCTCGTTGCCGGGGTACCATGGACTCAAGCAGTCCCCAGCCTCAGCTTCCCAAGTAGCTGGGATTACAGGCACACACCACTACGCCCAGCTATTTTTTTAGAATTAGGTCTCGCTATGGGCCCCAGGCAGGACTCGAACCGCGATCCCTAGCGCCGGCCGCTTCAAAACTTACCTTAATTTCTTTTTAATTTAAGTATTTCCTGGAGAACAGTTTGTGTCATTGTGTGTAACGGATCTGTATGGCTCTACCCCCATTTTCTTTAATGTCTGGTATCAATGGCCCAGGATGGAAACTCCTTTTAAAACTGCTTCCTTTGATTTAAACAGTAATCACTGTAAATCTAATTATATTTAAAGGGTGCAAGCCATTGCATAGGTGCTCTTGTATGTTCAGGGATTTTGAATTCTTTTTTTTTTTTTTTTTTTTTGCCTGAGGTTTGCTTTTATTTGAACTTTATACAAACTCATAGTTGAAAAACAAAATATTTAATCTTTTGAGACTTTCATTTTTCATTCACAGTGTTACTAGGACTCCTTCTTTTTTATTTATTTTTTTAATTAATATTATTTATTTTGTTCTTTAGATCACAACATCTGTAATTGGTTTCTGGAGTACCTACCCCTCCCTCTTCCCTCTTCCCTCCATTCTCTCAAACCCCACTCTTTGTTTACTAGTTGTGCTAAATCCCATAGTCCCTTTCTTTTCTGTGACTGTGTCCTTTCACTGGGTGAGGGACTGTGTTGTTGGAACCAGGTGAACCTTGCTGGTAGGTTTTCAGTCTTAAGTTTGCGTCAGAAGGCCAATCTGTATTCATTTGTGATCTGTCCACAAATGAATGTTTTCTTGCTGCAGGCCGTCTTCTCCAATCCCATCTCTGCTGCTTTGCTGCTTTAACTTACAGCTCTGGTGTCAGATTTAGGGGGTCTCGCCCCCAGCCAGTGTCCGTGAAGACGTTTCTCTGTGAATACAGGCATCTGTGAATGGCCTTTGAAGATCATCTCCTCTGCCTCAGTTTGCAGTTTCATGTGGGGCTGATTACCCCATCTTTGGTCTTCCTCTCCTCTCCCGTAGAGTGGGGAGGGGGCGTTGCTCTCCTGGAAGGCATCTCCGAAATGAGGTCCTGGGTCTTCCCAGCCTGGGGAGCGCTTAGGTGTGCATCCGGACTTTGTGTCTCTACAGTTGTTTCTCTTGTCTCGCATGCACTGGTTCTCTCAGTTGTCCATCTGCTGTGTCCAGCTCAGGTTTGTGGGCTGGATTTTTGCATGATCCCTCACCATTCTATGATGGGGTTTGTGTTGTGAAAACCCCCACTCTGTCCTCCCTCACCCCCTTGGCTCCCCGCTGGCAAGGGAGCTCGGACTGCTTGGGACCCACAGGCAGCCCTCAGATTTTGAATTCTGCTTTTTCTTTGAGCTATTTTTAGGATTGTTCTGTGTTTAAAATAGCATCCACAAGATACTGGTCTTAATGTTTTAGTCACTAGTGGACAATTTTAGTTAGGGTAGAATTCTAGTTATAAATACTGTTTGGGGGAAGTAGTAGTAATGATCTCTAGTAGGATAGAGGTTTCCCTTGAAAATGAAACAGACCTTTTTTTTCCAGAAGTCCACTCTGAGCCTGGCATTCGCTTCTAGCAGAGTCATCCAAAACCACTAATAAACATTCAATTTGTATTTCAGAGAAACCAGGTATTTTTGTGTTTTTTCCTATTTTCTGTAGCTATAGAATGCAACTTGGTACTTTCAAAGTTAATATCTCTGATATTCATAAACCAGAACATAAAGCGCTCACTGTATACATTTTATGCTATATTTTCCTTCCTTCCTGGTAGCAAACTTGTAAGGTCTATCCCTTTAAATGTTTTAGTATTTAATTTATAGCCTGTAGTTAATCATTTTAGTTCAAAATTAATATATTACACATCTGTCAGATTTAAAATCATTAATTTTTTAAATTAAAGTTTGCCCTAACCTTTATGCAATCTCCTGGAAGATTTTAAAATTAATGTTTGTGTGTATGTATTAAAAATCCCAAAGCATATGCCTGCTTTGAGGAAAGATTTCTGCTGTCATACAGTAATGAAAACATTAGTCTTCCATATCATTGAAGCATCAATGTTCCTTTTAGGCAAAGTGCTTAGTAGCAGATCATCTGGTTTACTTTCTAGCACCAAAGTGTCCCACTTTTTGGATCTAATTTTTGTTCAGGTCAGATAACTTTGCCTCAGACGCTGTCTTTATCCCTTGTTTTCTATGACCTTTCACCTCCAGAGTCAGGCAATAATTGTCCAAGTTCTATGCTTGGAAAATCTAAAGAAATAACATGAGTATGTAAGCTTCAGCCTATGAAGCGGCTGGGACTAGGGATCGCGGTTCGAGTCCCGCGCCTGAGGCCCGTAGCAAGACCTAGTTCCAAAAAAAAATAGCTGGGCGTGGTGGTGCGTGCCTGTAATCCCAGCTACCTGGGAAGCTGAGGCTGGGGATTGCTTGAGTCTGTGGTACCCTGGGCAACGAGAGCCTGCGGTTCTAATGGCAGAAATAGCAAACGGCAAAAATACCTAGTCTTAAAAAAAAAAAAAAGAAATAACATGAATATATGAATATTGCTCTGGAGAGTGAAAATAGCTACATAGGGCTGCTTTACAAGATATGCCCTATCTCCAGAAGAGATGATTTAGTGGAAGTTTCCAGGAAAGTCATATCAGTGGGGGATGGAAAACAGCCTATAAATATGATGTCATTGGGAAGAAGACCTGAAAATGAGAACTTGAATGTTTTTTAAATTGGTTTTTATTGCCCAATAAATAAGAATCTGGCTTTTCTACCTTTATCCCAGCATACTTGAAGAGAACTTATTTTCTAGAAACACAAACACGACTGCTTCCCAAAGCAAATTTGACCCGGAAAGGGTGGCCTGAAGTGTCGAGCCTGAGCCGGACTGGTCTAGTTGCTTTTGCTGCTGACTTTCCTTTCCTTGGACTCTCAAGTTATAAAATAACTCGGCAGGAAAGTGGGGAGGAAACACTACGTCCTGTTTCTCTAGCTCCCAGAGCAGACAGTGTTAGGATGTTATCTTCTCGATGTTGGCAAGGAAATTTGCAGAGTGGAAGAACTCTGAACGCGTAGAAGATTCTGCTGCTGCTTCTGCCACTGTTTCCTCCTCTCACCCTCAGAGAACTCAAGTTAGCCACTGGCAGTGTTGCAAGACTGATCCTCCTAAGGTCCCACCTTGCTCGCTTTCCTCTCTCCCAAGCTTCAGAAATCCTACGTAATCTCGGTGGGTCATTCCGGCAGCTTCCATCCAGGTGTACAAGGAGCACCTTTGACTGGTTTAAGCTTTGAGAGCTGCCGATGCTCTCGTGAGGGGCTCTTGGGCAGAAGCTCACAGCTGCTGGCAGAGAGGGGTTGATCTTTCCCTGGCTGGGGGCCGGGGTGGGGGCTGTGGGCTATGAAGTTGGACTTAGGGAAGAGGTGCCACTCTTTCCTTTTGGCGCTAACAAGGAAGAAGTAGGGCAGTGACGTCCAGAGCAGAGGCTGTGAATGTCCCGGAACGTCTGAGATTCCTACAGCAGCCAGAATGTTCTTTTTGTTTTCTGAATACAAATATCCCCCACTTGGGGGGGGGGGTCAAGCATTGACCCAGGACTTCCTGAGAAGAGTTGGGTGACCCGAGGGGGGAGAGGAAGGGGAGCAGGTGGTGGTATTATTGAGGGGCTATTTTGTGGTGGTGTGACTGAGTGGTATTATTGGGGGATGCATGATTGAGGGAAGGGCCATATCAAAGGGGAACAATAACTCTACAAATATAGGACCGATGTTGTATGAAAATAAGAAATAATAAAAAAATAATAAAAAATTTAAAATTAAAAAGTAATTCAATTTACAAAAAAAAACCCCAAGACCCAAAAGCACATATACCCATTTGTACACTATAGTGTGGTACTCAAGGTGCCCATTTTTCTCTAAATCATATGCTTTTTTCAGTATTTTCCCCCAACCTTTCTTTGTGATCCCACTTCCATGACTGCTGGCTCCTGCAGTTTAACACCCATGGTTTTCTCGTCTCTTTTTTTTTTTTTTTTTTCTGATAAGAACTTACGAAGACTTGCTAGGGAGTGAACTGAAGTAAGACAATTTCCTTATCTGTGGGTGCTTACATTTTAATGAGGGAAACAAATTTTTTTTTTTTTTTTTGAAATTGAGTCTTGCTATTTTTGCCCGTGGAACCGCAGGCTCTCATTGCCCGGGGTACCACAGACTCAAGCAATCCCCAGCCTCAGCTTCCCAGGTAGCTGGGATTACAGGCGCTTGCCACCATGCCCAGCTATTTTTTTGGAACTAGGTATCGCTACGGGCCCCAGGCGGGACTCGAACTGCGATCCCTAGCCTCGGCCGCTTCATAGGCTGAAGCTTACAAGCACGAGCCACCGTGCCCGGCCCTTGAGGGAAACAAATATACCACTAAGTGAGCTCTTGAAGGATTCGGAATAGACAAAAATTAATTGGGGGGGACCTAGGGAGGTGGTAAGAGGAGGTTTTCTGTAGAAAAGCAATTTTCAGAAGTAAAATCTCCCCATGCATTGTGTCTTTTGATCTGTCAATTTAAACAAGATGAACTCAATTTCCTCATAGGCGCCATGGTTTTATTCTTGATATTCAAAGATTTTTATACCAAAGAGTCCAACAGAGTCCGTAGATGGGCTGATCCAAAAACCTGAACTTACTGGGTTTTATATTTCTAAGCAGTTCCCTGATGATGCTAAAGTACTCATAGATTGATAATGTTTTGAATAAAAGCATCTTAGATGTAGAGATAATGAAGAGAGAAACTCTCAAAGGCATCTTTTCTTCTCATACAGCTGGATCTTGCAGTCTATACCTGCTGCCAGTCATTTGCTAACCTCAGTCAACTAATTATCTGGTGAGGTTGGGCTCATTGTCTTGTACCCAGAGACAATGAATCTTGCCAGTGACTTGACTAGAAGTTTTCTGCTTTCTATGAGCACTGGGGAGTGAGTGTCCCCCATGTCATGGGGAGCTATGAAAAGGTGTGCACCCACCTGAGAGACTGTGATGATTTCCAGAAGCCCCCGGCTTCTGAGTAATAGGAAATCCTGTCTTTGGGCATTGGGAAGCATCCATTTTGGCATTGTGCCTCCATCCGGCTAGTTTGTGTCTCATTTGGGTTCTAGGAATGACTTCTGAGGCAAATCATTACCCTACAGAGTAATTAAGAACTGGCAGGGAATTTATCTTTGGGCTTTAAGATGCCTGTTAGAAATCCTCAGAATTTGTAGGAGGTAGGCAGGTAAGTGACCTGCGGGCCTGCTGCAGGGGCCTGCCAGGGTGAGACACACCTGTCTCTTTATTCTGCCAGACTCTTTCCCCCGGATAATTTTCTGTGGCTCTTTGTTATGCCTCCTCCGTTCCTGCAGATATTCTTGTAGACTACAGACAGGAAAACAGTTGCTACAGGCGGTTTGTTCCTGAGTCTTTACGACCAAAGTTAGAAAGAATTCTTTCCGTTGCCTTCTGAGGAAACTTTCCTGTGGAATTCCCCCCATGGACTGGATTGCAGCAATGGCTTTGAGAGTCTAGAGCTCTCTCAGTACCAAGGGGCAAATGATGAGGTCAGGCTGATGACGAGGTGTTGGTAAATGCCCTGGTAGCGTGTGTGGTTTTCGAACTCCAGTGTGTATTCCCCAGGGCCCTGCCCAGACTGACTTAGCAGGTCTGGAAGAGGGCCCAGGAATTTGTAGCGTTCTCATTCCTTCCCATATTTATGATGTGGCTACAAAAAAGGCAATCGGTGAGAACCACAGAGATGGGCACAAGCGTTCACAACAGCACACGCGTTCTTGATTGTGATCACCAACATTACCTTTGAATCCTAATAGGTTTTGTCCATTGGCTTAAAAACAAAACAAAACACTAAGGAAGTGGTGCCTCATCTGATGTTCCTTTACGGTCATTCCCCTTTGTGCAAACACAGCCCATATCCTACAAGGCTTCTTGGTTTGTGCTAGGAGTAGAGACCTGGTCTTCAAGGGTAAAGATATATGGAAGCATAGGATGAGGCAGCAGGAAAACTTGCTTGTCACCCACCTTCCTATCATAGAAATACATGTTTTTCAAGGTGATTCATTTTAAAAACAAAATAAATTTGTGGTTTTTGCCAGTTGAAATGAGAAATGGAAGGAAATGTTTGTTTGAAATGGTTCCTCCCATCCATCTACCTTGCTTATATCACAAGGATAGGATGATTTTGTGTGTGTGTGGGAGGGGGGTGTGGAGGGAGAGACAGAGAGAGAGAGAGATGGGGGTGCTGGCAGGCTGTTTCTTGTCTTAAAGGCAACTAACGCAATGCTCTCTTTTGAAACAGCTCTGGGCCATCGCAGGAAGGCCCCAATGATCTGGACCTCAGTCTTGCTGACCTTCCCTCAGATGAGGAGGAAGTCATGGACAGTTCAGATGAAGACGACGTCAGCTCTGGTTCCAGTAAGGGGGAGCCTGACCTGCTGGGAGATAAGCAGGTGTGTTGGTATTGTTTCCACATTTGTGCTGGTTGATCTTCACTGCATTAGGAAATAAAATTTATCAGCATAATAGACACAAAAATCCCAGTTATTTTTCTAAAATTTATAAAACATCTTTCTAACTTGAAATATTCTTGCAGTAGCCTGTTGCTAGAGATGTTTTCATATGTGCAAGCATATGTCACTGAGAGAGATTTTGTCAGTTTTGAGAGATTATTGTTGGTAGTGTTCTTTTTCCCCCCTCAGTAACAAAAACCTCTTTTATTATTCCTTGTACTTCTATCGATTCTACTTGAAAGGGAGGAACTATGTTTCAGATTCACTCAAGTCTTTTATAGAATGAAGATTGCTAATATTTAAAACATTTTAAACAACCCAGCAAGTGTATATTTTCAATTTGAAGTAACCTAGTATGTGTGTGCTTTCAGTAAACAAGAAATAAGCTTGGTCATGTTTTTGATAATTACATTACAGATACATGGGGCTTCAGTTTATTGTCTCTTTAGTTTGACATGAAAACTTACTTCATTTTAAATCACATTTATTTGACTGAAGACATGGTTATAAAAAATTAGTCTATTAGCAGTGTCCCTAAGTGTGGGAATGTGAAAAGATCCATCCATATCAAGTGATGAAGAGAAGCCAAGTCACATAACTGTTCTACCTTAAACGCTCAATCAATTATGCTTCCTGTGTAATTTTTTTTTGCTTTGTTTAATTTTATTTTCAACTTTATTGGACCTTATGATACATATTGTGTAATTGTCTGTATTTATTTTTTTATTTTTATTTTCTAGTTTCATACATTATTGGTCACTTTTGTTATTCCCTTAGGTTTGGCCCTCCCTTCCATATTGAACCCCCATCCCCCACCCTACCTCCCTACCCCCATCCTACTCCCCACCCCATCCACTTCCCCCCTCCAGAATTGTCTGGATTTAAATTCCATCACGATCTGGGTAACATTGAGCAAATTATTGAAGTTCTTGGACTAAAGAGACCCATTTCAAAAAGAATACGTATTTAATAGAATTATAAGAGCTAAATGATTTGATATGTGTATGGTAAAATCTCAGTGATCATCTGTTTTTTTTATTATTTATAAGACTTCATTTCTGTGTTGCCAATCATGGAGTCAGGAGTAACCATGCAAAATTACTTAGCCTTCGGGCAGGTGAGTTTGTAAGACTCCTAAGTTAGGTGAATGGCTGTTCTAAAGGTCTTCCACAGGGCATGTGTTTTACCTTGACTATAACTAATTCGTCCTCAAAATGCCACCTCCCTTCTGCCTAAGCCTCTCCCTGGAGCTCTCTCCCAAGCCATTGACCAAGTAAAAAGAGTAAGGCTTTTACAGACAAAGAGAAGTAATCTCTCCTATATTTTATTGATGTCTGAGTTCTGATTTGAACAGTCATTTTTTCTGCTGTTTCTTTATGGATGTAGATTGACAAACATTTACAGGCTGTCCACTAAGATCCACGTCTGGGATCTAGATATGAAACAGAGCTCAGGGTCACAGCTTTTGACCTTCCTTCCTTCCTTCCTTCCTTCCTTCCTTCCTTCCTTCCTTCCTTCCTTCCTTCCTTCCTTCCTTCCTTCCTTCCTTCCTTCCTTCCTTCCTTCCTTCCTTCCTTCCTTCC
>PVHY01005363.1:41054-71369 GCA_004024945.1 Uropsilus gracilis | reverse complement strand
CTTTTTTTTAGACTAGGTCTCACTATTTTTGCCCATGGAACCGCAGGCTTTTGTTGCCCGGGGTACCACAGACTCAAGCAATCCTCAACCTCAGCTTCCCAGATAGCTGGGATTACAGGTGCACACCACCATGCCCAGCTATTTTTTTGGAACTAGGTCTCGCTACCGGTCCCAGGAGGAACTCGAACTGCGATCCCTAGCCCCGGCCGCTTCATAGGCTGAAGCTTACAGGCATGAGCCACCGTGCCCGGCCGTGTTCTGACATCTTTAAGGGACAGAAGGGACCATAGATGCACAAACAGTAGGAACTTCAGAATAGAGCTTGCTTGCAAAGAGAGTAAGACAGAACCGTGCGCCAGAAACTGGAGCCTGTAAGAAAGTGATATCTGATTGTGACAGAAGGAATGAGAAGAAGCTGAAGCCTGTAGAGTTTAGGGTCCTTACTAAGGGCTGTAATCAACTCTTTATGCTGTTTGATAAACTGCAAATTTTTCTTTTCCTAACAAGTGTTTTCTGGCTTTTGTTTTTTCCTTTTGCTCAAACCTTTCCTATTTCTCCCATACTCTTTGGAGTATGGTAACCAAGACTGGTTTCTACTAGAGGTCTCACTGATGCATGGAATAAAGAAAGGAGTGACCACTAAGCTTCTTGTTCTCTGCATTTCCCCATATCCCGGCATGATGCTTCCTGGTTGAATCATTCATCTTGTGGCTGTTGGACCAGGGTTCCTTCCTATGTATTTATTTCTACCTGGCTATCCTTTCCTTTCTGGCATTTATATCTTTGTTTTATTCATTTTCAGTTATGCCATGTTGTAATATCTGTAACTTCTGTCTTAAAACAGAATCTTATTTTAACATGAGATAATTTCTGCTGTTAGTGACAGACATTCATCATTTTTGTCCTTGATGCCGGTTATTTAATCATTCTCTATCCTTTAGAATTCTCAGCTATTCTGATGAACTGTCTGCCCCTTCATCTGAGACAGCAGTGACAATCCCAAAATAAACTAATTCACTGCTCTGTGAACTTGAGCAGCTTACTTGTTTCTCTGTGCCTTGGTTTCCCCATCTGTATAATGCAGAAGAAGTAAGATGTCCCTCATTTTTAAAGGGTTTTGTGATGATGAAATGGTTAAACACAGTTTAAGTCAGTGCCTGGTACAAAGTGAGTGCTTAATAGAGTTTTAGCTATTATTATTAGCTGATGCAAAAAGAACAAGTAAAATGTTAAGCATCTCAAATCATGCTTTATATTACCTCATTAAATGAACATATTGTTTCAACTTTGCCTTTTCTCCTTTGGTGAATAAATCTGAGACACATTAAAGGCAGTATTGTGTGAAATTGGCATCCTAAGGCACATAGTTCAGTTTTACTTCTGCCACTTACTAGCTACATGTCTCCTGGCCAAATAGTTTTAAAATGTCAGTAAGCTTGTTTGCACCCATAGTACTCATGTTGGATTTCAGATGACAACAAGAAAATGTATGTGATACGAAAAGTCAAAAATCAGGATGTTAAATAGTGTTGGAATTACTAGATACTCACACAAGAACGAAGTTAAACCTCCTTCTTTCACCATATATTATAGACATTAAATCAAAGTGTGTCATAACTCTAAATAAATAAGCTGAAACTACTAAACCCTTAGAAGAAAATGTACAGAACTCTTCACAATATTGGCTTAAACAGAGGCTTCTTACATACAACAAAGTGTATGTATTATGAAGAAAAATAGATAAATCTGATTTCATGAAAATAGAAAACTTTTGCTTCATGCTGTACCATCAGGAAAATGAGAAGACAACCCACAGGAGAAAATACCAGTAAATATCTCTAATAAAGGACTTTATTTCCAAGTGATATAAAGAACTACCATAATGCAATAATTTTTTCAGAATAGCTCAAATACAAATACGACTAGGGATCTGAATAGGCATTTCTCCAAAGAAGATACTCTCATTGCCAATAAGATACACAAGCGGCAGTGAAAAGGTGCTTACCGTCATTAACTAAAACATTAATGCAAAACAAAACCTTACTTCACACCTGATAGGATGATTGTAAAATCAAAAAGATGTTTGATAACAGTGTTAGTGAAAATGTGGAGTAGAAATTGGAACCCTTTTTCACTGTTGGTGAGAACGTAAAATAGTGCATCAGAAGTACACAATAGCACTGCAGTTCTATGCCTCGGAGCTTATCCAGGAGGAATGAACACATGTCCTTACAAAATCGTGTGCAGGCATGTTTAGAGCACTATTATTCATAGTAGCCAAAAGATAGAGAACTCAAATGATTGTCAGCTGATACATGAATCTGTCAACTAATGAATGGATAAACAAGATGCAGTATATCCATATAATACAATTTTATTCATCAACAAACATGTGCCAACACATGCTACAACATGACTGAGTCTTGAAAACATTAAGCTAATTGGAAAAAGTCAGTCACAAAACACATGTTCTAAGATTGCACTTGTATGAAGTGTCCAGAATAGACATCTATAGATAAGAGAAAAAATAGATTAACCAGGATCTGGGGAGAAAGGAGGACTGGGTAATTGCTGATGGGCAGAAATTTTCTTTGGGGTGATGAAAATGCTGGTGTTTGTTATGATGGCTACATAATATATGCATATATTTATATATGTATTTAGATGCAGTACTTTAAATAATGTAAATATTTAAATTTATGCAAGCATTCATCTTTAAAAGGGTAAAAATATTTTTATAGAATGTGAATTACATGTCAGTAAGACTATTAAGGAAACTAAGAAAGACTGCTAACAAAAGGACAAGCATGCTAAGCTACAGGTTGGTTTAGAGTATTGCCTATCACTCAGTCCCATATCCATCAGTCAAGGAAAGGCCAGCCTCCTTGACTTTCTAGGAGCCCAAGTAAACATGTGATACAGTTTCCTAAAGAAAAAGACTCTGTAGTAGAAGTATGGGAAGAGAGCTTCATGCTGTACCATCTATTGCTTCTTTGATCTTTAACTTCTCAGTTTGTAAGATGGCATAATCCTATTCCCCCTCAGTTGTTCTAAGGCTCAGACAGGACAGCAGTTAAGACTTAGTCATGTTAAGCACATGTACTATAGTTCATGACTGTGTTGTGGTAGGTTTGCAAGGGCTGCTCTTATGAAGGGATAGCAACAAATTGTCTCACAGTTCGGGAGGACAGAAATTCAAAATTAAGGTCTCAGTAAGGTGTGCTTCTTCTGAAAATGATAGGGAAGAATCTTCCCTTATTTCAGCCAGCTTCTGGTGGTTTGCGGGCAATACCTTCCTTGCTGTGTAACTGTAGCGCTTCAGTCTCTGCTTCATCATCTGTGTGTGTGTCTTGTCCCCTTTCTCCAACTGCACCTATCCCACTGTAGTCCTACTACAGCTTCAGTGACAAACCCAAGGTTACACTCTGAGGATCTGTGGGTAGAACATCAGGATACCTTTTGGGACTGTGACATCCAGAACAGGTGTCATAGTCCATGGGCATGTCATGGGGCGTTGTTGAAATGTGCCTCGATACTAGTAAAGTTGCTCCTGGAAGGTAAGACTGTCACCCTGAAGAGGAAAACTGGCATTGTACCAGTTCTAAGTATCTCTGTTTGTCTGTCTGCTGTGATGCATGTTTATTACACTTCATTTTAAAATCTGCCTAGCGTATAGATCTGACATTTGTACTGGCTTTCTTCTTTTCATAAGAAGAAAAAGTTTTATATGCGTTAATAATTTGCTTTACATGAGGTTTTTAGCCAAAATCACGTCACTTTAATAGTTTGGTACAAGTCACAAAAATTGAATGGTGCTAATGGGATATGTTTGAGGTGAAGATCACCAACCATACTAACCCTGTTTTTACTGAACTTTAGTTTTGTGTATTTTGGTCTTGCCTCTCAGTACTTAATAAATGATTGCTTAAAATGAACTTTATTCATTCTGCTTCATTGTGATCAGAATAACACATTTACCTTTCCCGTATGTTGAGTTTCCTCTCTCCTTTTCTAGCTAATAAGCTGCTTTATAAGAAAATTTGGAAAAGGAGAGAGGAAACTCAACATACAGGTAAGGTAAATGCGGTGGATACACATTCATGGAGAAAGGGGTGAAAATTCAAGAGAACTTTGTCACTCAGAGGTTAGCCAGGGTGTTACTTCATTTTTCAGACAGTGATAAAGTGATGTT
This sequence comes from Uropsilus gracilis, assembly GCA_004024945.1. Lineage (NCBI taxonomy): Eukaryota > Metazoa > Chordata > Mammalia > Eulipotyphla > Talpidae > Uropsilus > Uropsilus gracilis. The sequence goes on along the minus strand of PVHY01005363.1, from coordinate 67,177 downwards.
TCTCAAGTAGATGTGGTTATTGTGTTTTTTACTTTGTTTGCTTTTCAGTAGAACTCTTTTTTTTTTTTTTGGTTTGTTTGGTTTTTTTTTTTTTTTTTTGAGACCAGGTCTCGCTATTTTTGTCCGTGGAACCGCAGGCTCTCGTTGCCTGGGGTACCACAGACTCAAGCAATCCCCAGCCTCATCTTCCCAGGTAGCTGGGATGACAGGCGCACACCACCACGCCCAGCTATTTTTTTTGGAACTAGGTCTCACTACGGGCCCCAGGCGGGGCTCGAACCGCAATCCCTAGCCCCGGCCGCTTCATAGGCTGAAGCTTACAAGCATGAGCCACTGTGTCCAGCCCCAGTAGAACTCTTGAGTAGCAAACACAGGCCTTTTAAAAATTTTATTAAAAACTAGAAGATAAATTTCACTGAGCTAACACAGGAGGAGGATACAATTAAGAATTTACAGAGTTGTACCATTATCAAAAGATTGGAACATGAAATTGGACTTCAGATCAAAGGTTCTGTTTTGGAATTTGCTTGACTTATTTTATGACCTTGACAAAGTGATTTCATTTGTAGTTCATATTTCACCTTCCATACCAGTTTGCTTTTGGGATAAGCAATTATTTAACCAGCAGTCTGCTTTGAAATGCAATGTAAATTAAGTGAGGACTTTCATGTACTAAGATGTCAAATACATCCTCTCTGGAGATTTTACAGTGGGGTGTGTTTTTCCATCATTGTTTGATTTAGGTCAGAATCAGTTGTTCTTACACATTGGAAATAATACAGTACAATTCATTCATCAATTCAGTTTTGTTTTCTTTTTCTTCCTATTTTGAAAGTGATTATAGTCCATTTTCTAAGTTACTGTCCCTCTTTAGCACATATTTTTCCTAGTTTAAAAGGTAAAATAGCCAATAGAATACTTAAAACTTCTAGAATTTTACAATTGCAAAAATTTTAATCATTTAATTCAACCCTCTAATCTTTTCCATGTTGGGATATCTATTTAATGGGCTTTCTGTTCATCTGCAGAGATACAGCTATTAGGGCAGATGCTCTGAGTTGCAAGGTTGTTCCAATTTGGCTGGCGTAGAGAGCACATGGTATAGAGGAGCAGGATGAAACCAGTGATAGTGACAAGACACACGGTGGAGAGTCTTAGCTTAGAGAGCAAAGGGAAATGTGGTGTCTGTTCCCTAGGTTATAGGGAGCTGCTGATGTGTCTGCAAGTGAATATAATTGTATTTGCGTTTAGAATTATTGCTCTAGTGGCTGTGTAGAAAATATACTGCCATATAATTGTGGTGCCGGGAAGCAGCTTAAGTTAATGCAGTAGTGTAATAAGCAAGAAATAAGAGCTGATATTGAAGGAAAGTAAAAGATCATGTAAGCGTTAAATAAATATTCAAAAGGACAAATTGACAGAACTGAGGACTTGGATATGCTCATAGAGCGGATAAAAAAGGAATTGGATTTTATGGCTTTAATGAGTAAGCAGTCACTGTCTGTAGCTCTAATGCAGGTGCTTGACAGCTCGTTTAAAGGTCACCAGCTGTTCACTGAAGCTTTTCTGAATCACACAGTACTTTCTGAGTACTATCTCTCTCATTCAAGATACCAGTATGTATCTCCGGGTTGTCCTTGTGGATAGCTATTTGTGTATTTGACTTACTCCAATTGTTCCCTTCTTGAAGACTAAGGCTATTTCTTATTGGTCTTTAATTTACTTTTCTAACCCCTACTTGCATGTTCCATATCAGACTTTCAGAATTTCCAAGACAGTTACTTGGGAGTGGGAAATTTAAGAGCTGATTAGGTGATTCTAATGATCAGTATGTTTTCACAATTTCACAATTTTTAAAATTGAGAGCTCAACATTTTACAGATGATAAATGTCAGGTCCACCATGTAATTATTCTAAGTTAAAGTATTTTTGTCCTCTGCCGCAATGGAAATGTGCTCTTGGCCTAGGATAATATGTTTATTATTATGGAACCACTGTATAGTTAATCCCTCTAACATAGGCCCTGTGTAGCAAAGTCCTGAAGAGCAAAAATGAAAAAAATAGCACAGCTAGAAGCTTTCAAAAAGGAGAGTGTCCACAAGAGGAAGGGAAATAGCGTAGATACCGAAAATGAAGTTCGCCTACTTGACATTTTTGTCTTTTCTTTGTTCTCCTTGTCATTTTTGTACAGAGCTGGTACCCATTTTAACTGGCCTTACTAATCAAATACTTCAGGTTATATAGTGTGCCTAGTTTTCTTTAAACTCACAGCTAAGGCTACCCCTTGACCTATGAGGGGCCTCACCTCTTTTAAAGACGGGGGGTGCAGAGTCAAGGCTTCGGTTCTCGCAGTGTTTTAGTTTTCTGGGTTTTATAGTTATTGTATTTCTCCTGCCTTTCTAGTTTTTAAAATGATATACCAAGTTTTATAAAAATTAAAATTTATAGCTCTAGAGGATATAGAGTAATCGATTATAATAGAAAAACTGTCTTCTAGAACAATTATCCATGTGTGTATGTAATGTACACAGTCATGGTTTCTAACCTGGGTTGCTTCAGACACTCTCTGAGTTCTATTAGCCTCTGGAGTTTAAGGTGGGTGAATGGAGCGGAGTTTCTTATGTCTCATTTTTTTGTTCAGTTGAGCAAAACTTATCCAGCCAGTTGGTCACTATCATTCAATAACCACTCTTACGAAAGTACACTAATCATGGGGATAGAGTTCAAATTAATCTAATTGTTTCTTTAAAAATGGAATTTGGAGCTAAGGTCAAGTAGCAGGTCAGAATATTCTGGGCTAGTTAGACTGTACTATTATTATCCACTGTGAATTAATAATTATCTTTAAAGATTATTTTAAAAAATAATTGGTTTCATCGCCTACTTTCAGTATATTGCATAATAGTAAGTATATTCTGAAGGAATGGTTAGGACTTCATGATACTGTATACTTCTGTGAGAAAATATGAAAACATAGAAAGGACACGTGCACATAAACGCCAAGATTAATGTTGACTTCTTGAAGGGGAAGGAACTTGAATATTGCATGCAGCAATTTATTTCATAAAGAGATTTAAACCAAATATTGTGAAATATTTGCATTTGATGGAGGAGAGAGAGCTAGGCGTATGTTGAACGGTGACTTTTGTGAGCACACGCCATGTTTGCCAGCAGATGTTGAAGAGGGGGAAAAGAGATAACAATTTAGATCCTGGAAAATTTGCATTCTCTTTTCAGCTCTGCTATTAATCAATGATAAATTTTAGTGAATCCCTTTTGAGTGGGTCTTCTTTGGGAAGTTGACCCAGCTCTCATTCACTCCCTTGTCTTTAACTACTATTTATGACTCAATAATTTTAAGTGTAATGAAAATGAATTTAAAAAATTATACCTTTCATTGACCGTTTCTCTAATTTCTTACGAGAATAGGAATGACTAATTAGAAAAATCTAAATTTTATTTATTTATTTATTTTTTTGAGACTAGGTCTTGCTATTTTTGCCTGTGGAACCGCAGGCTCTCCTTGCCCGGGGTACCACAGACTCAAGCCATCCCCAGCCTCAGCTTCCCAGGTAGCTGGGAATACAGGCGCACGCCACCACGCCCAGCTATTTTTTTGGAACTAGGTCTTGCTACGGGCCCCAGGCGGGACTCGAACCGCGATCCCTAGGCCCGGCTGCTTCATAGGCTGAAGCTTATAGGCACGAGCCACCGTGCCCAACAAAAAAATCTAAATTTTAATACACCATAAAGCTTTGAATATTTAAACCAAATATTGTGCAATCCCTACTCCTTTCACTCACTTGCACACCACCAGTGCTTGGAATGAACCGGAGGGCGTTAATGTGTGTGCAGAATACAAGGAGATGGACTTTAAAAAAACTTTAGGCCGGGCACGGTGGCTCGTGCTTGTAAGCTTCAGCCTATGAAACGGCCAGGGCTAGGGATTGCAGTTCGAGTCCTGCCTGGGACCCGTAGCAAGACCTAGTTCCAAAAAAATAGCTGGGCGTGGTGGCGCGCGCCTGTAATCCCAGCTACCTGGGAAGCTGAGGCTGGGGATTGCTTGAGTCTGGGGTACCCCGGGCAACAATAGCCTGTGGTTCCACGGGCAAAAATAGCGAGACCTAGTCTCAAAAAAAAACAACAAAGAAAAACAAAAAAAAACAAAAATAAAAAAAACTTTAAAAGTGCGGTTTTCTAGACTTTCATTCGTTGGTAAACTGCATCTGTTGTTACACCTTGGTTCTGACTCTGAAGATCTGCAGCAGGTAAAAACACGTTTTCCCCTATATGAAGAACTGAAATAGTTCTTTGACTTGTCACCAGGTCATACCAGACCTAGGAGGTTGACCCTGAGTTTTAGCCTAGAGGAGAAAGCTACAGTTGAACTGAGTCCCTCTACCATTGTTTCGAGTGTCACTCGTGTCACTCATTAGTGGCTGACGACTGGCCTGTCATGGTCACTTTTTATCCTCACCGTGATATTTTCTGTCTCTGTAAGGGCATTCATTTCCAGTTACATGTTGCACAGCGCAGACTAGGTCCTGATAAGGCCAGTACTGGCACCAGTGCAGAGGTCTCTTTCTGAATCCACATCTGACTTTTTCACGCACTTCCTTTTAATCGCAGCAGAAGTAATTGTCACCCTACATATCCCTAAAGTTTTAGTTGCTTGTTCCTTGTCTCCTTTATTGCCTTTCACTGTGTTCAGGTCTTTCATTAGAAAAGAAATGAGGAAAAATTCCTGTCTCGTTTTCTAATGCCCCAGAGTCAAAGTTAGCCCTATCAGTGTTGAAATGAAAACAATTAGCGAAATCCAAATCATCTGACTTCATTCCAAGTCACCTTTTCTTTCCTTTCAAAAATGTGTCTTTTTGTCCCAGATGGGGCATTTAATTTTCACACAATATTACCTGTTAAAAGAATTTCATTTCTCTCTTATGGAATAAAACTACCTTACTCTCAGAGCATAGTTTTAGAAGCGATTGTGTGGGCATTGAGAGAACGTCTGGCTGTAGGCTTGGCTTGTGTTTGGTATGGGCCCTTTCAGACTGTACTTGTGTGACTTGAGAATGATTTACTTAGGATGGAGTTGCCTCACATTTCCTGTTAAACATGTGCTTACCTTAAATTGCTTGCATGCACTTCGAACTCCTGGTTCACAGGACATCTACAGGGCTCATCTCTTGGGCAGAACATGACTTTCAGTTTCTTACCATGGGTGACTATGCTTCAGGTCTCTGGGACTACTCAGGGTGGTTCCTCACTCCAGTGCTGGTGATGGTGACTACCAGTAGCTCTCAGCTCTGCCTGCATCATGGTGGATCTACAGCTCCTGCCCCATGTTTGTTTTTCTGAGATACTATATGGTGGATAGTATCTTCTAGTAGGAAGCCTGCAGATATCAAAACCCTGCAGATATCTGACTAACTCCAAGCTGATCTTTATTATCCTCTTGTAAGTTCAGGTTTTCTTAATGTGCTCTTACCTACAGGGTGAAGACACGGGAATGAGAAATAAAGTTCATCATATTGCCAAGGAGATCATGAGCTCAGAGAAAGTGTAGGTATCTGCTTTGTAATTTAGGTGACTCTTTGTTTCTCCCATTGGCTCAGTCATTTTAACATTTCTTTCATTGCTGTTTTTCACAGGTTTGTGGATGTGTTAAAACTTTTGCACATCGTAAGTATTTTCTATTGTTTTCTTGGCGTCTAAGACTATCTTCTTTCCATCTTTCCCTTCCCCCGAAAGCTTTTAGCATAATTACCTTGAATGAATTTCATGTGATTGCAGGTGTGTGCTTTTGAATATGTAGTTATTTGTTTAAATTTACATGTGTACGTATAGACATTTCTAAAAATATTTGTATCTCATGTATATATGTAATATACAGATGATTTCTGAAAAGGAAATATAGCCTTTATATCGTCAAAGTCTTCAAATTTTTATCTTTACAATAGTTTTTTAAATGATAGTATTTCTTAGACATTTGCAAAAGATATCTGCTATCAGAATTTTGCACTATCAGTGTTGAAAGGATATCATGATCAGTGTTTAAAACTGTTCTCCATCTATCTGAATAAGTTTCCAGAAACAGACATTTAAAAAGACATTTTGCAATGAATTTTTTAAAGTTCTGTTTTCCATTTTTTGTAATTGTCCACCTGAACGAACTTGTTGGAAAACAATTATATGACTGATTACATGTTCATTTTTCTCATGCACTCCTTTGCACCTGCAAGTTTTTACAAGTTTCGTTACTCATTGCTGTTAAAGTGCATTTAGTGTTACTTTATTCAAATTATATTTTGGCAGGACATTAAAACTTAATAAAAGAAAAAGGATAAGATAGAGGAAACAATAAGAAGTTGAAGTGAGAATTTACTTAGATGGTATAATTATTAATATCATCTTAAACTTAATTGCTGAGAAATGATAGGTTCCAAAATACCCACCCATTTACGTCTCTACAAAGGATATCATTATTTTCAGTTTTCCTTTTAATAGATACATATGAACATAAAAATGGGTTACTTTAGGGTGATTCACCTTTGCCAAATGATTCCCTCGTGCTCTGTGCAGGTTAAGATGGAAGCATTAAGGCCTAATTCCTGTGTGAAAAATCTTTTCTTTTGGAAACATTTTCTAAAATAATTCTTAACATTACTAGATTGTTTCAAGAAAATATTTCTGTGTGCATAGCATCTAACATAACTTGTTGTATTAATAAGTTCTCTTGTATAATTCATTAAAAAAGTGTAGCTCAGTATTGTTGCTTGTGAAGAAATTTGTCGAGTTTTGAGCATATTCCTATTTCAATAAGCACAGTACATCAGACTGCATGTATACTCGTTGCTATACCCTCTACCTCTTTTGTATAAGCAGCTGTAGACTGCTATTTTCTGGAAAACACAGAACATATCTCTGTGATGAGCACATTGTACCTACCTGCCATATTTCCTGATATGTTGTGAGTAGAAACTCTTTGAGAAAATTTTAAGCATCTGCAAGTTAGTAAGCAGAGTTTTTAATAAATGCTGTGGAGCCAGAAAGACTTGAGTTTGAGCTTCAGTGTTCTCTGTCAGCAAATCTTGCATGGAATACATGTTAAGGTTTTTACTGTGACCAGAGTCCCTGGGTTTAATAGCCTAGTATAATGCTTCTCAGTGTTGTAATGAGACATTGGATTTATACATTCCCAATCCATGGTGAAACAGAAATTTTTCAAGATACAAAAAAAAAGGTCACATTCACATCAAGTTGATAATTTCTGAGCTCTTATTCTCACAATGTTTAACACACCAACAACAATTTGAAAACACACCAAAAACGATTTGAAAATAATGTTTAACACACCAACAACAATTTGAAAAGACTTACGTGGATCCTGTTCTTAACAGCTATTTGACTTTCAGAAAATCTCTTAAACGTTTAGGTTTATCTTTCCTTACTTGTAAAATGGGTTTAAAAACCTCTATCACTCAGATTGTGAGGAATTGGTGGAAACAAGTATGTGAAAGAGTTTAGTATTGTGTGTGGCACATAGAAGGTTCTCAGGTTGCCTACTACCCTCTTTATCATCCCCTGTAAAGCATAATAAATGTGGAGAAGTCATTCTACTATTACCAGTTAGATTTCTTACCATTTTAAATGTACTTTTCCCCCTAAAATTTCACTTCACTGAAGGAAGTTTTGATACCACTAGATAGAGGAGCAATTGAAAGCTTTCCCAGTTTTCTGCATTATTTAAAAGTAGCTGTTCTTAGTGCTATAGTTTTGGAACAACTTACAAGCACCATGAGAAAAGACAATCAGAACAAAGTACTTCCCATATTATCTCTAATCTGATAGTGGCTTTGGCCTCCTCCCAGTTGGTATTTGTCAGAGTGAATCATCCTTAACCCACTTTGCCTTGTACATTTCAAAACCGCCTGAGTCTCTAATGTAGTAGTGAGAGTAGACCATCTTGCCAACTTCATGTTAGCATCCTGTCTGGTTTGTGCAAATGTTAACTCAGCAGATCTCAACTCTAATTGGTGTTTTAGAAACAAGGCATTAAGCAGATTGTGAACTCTTGCAAGGTGGAACTTGCTACCTGGATGATGTGGGTGAAGACAAGAGTCTCTTGTTTCAGTCTAACACCCCCACCACACTATTAAAGGTCATATTTATCCTTCTACTGAAGAAACCCAATAAAGGTAACACATGGATACTTTCAATCCTAAGCACTGCTGCTATCTGATGTCATCCAAGTGAATTAATTTTTATGTTATGTGTAGAAAATGACTGCTTTAAAACAGCTAAATAACAGTCTTTAGATAATCCAGTTGGGAAATGAACCAGGTTTCCAGGTGGCTAAGGAGAAGCTATAGTTTCTGTTATACATGAATTCCCATGAATAGTTTCCCATATTAAAAACTAGAATAGCACTAGTAAGTCTTACTGTGATGACAGAAACTATTTGCACTAATATGGTAGCCATATTTAAATTTTTTTTAATATGTCACTATAGATCATTAACATATCACTTCACTATGTTTCTGTAGCTCACTACCACTTCTTTCTCTGTTCAAAATTTTCTGAACTTAGTTAGCTCATAGAATTTTAAATACAAACTATGAATTTTATCATTCAAACTGTTTTTATATTGGGAAGAATTATACGTGGGTAGTTTAAAATGTACCCAGGTTCTTAAGAACCTATACATTGAGTGGGGGATTTTGAATCATCTGGATGATAGTTGTGAGAAAAGATTGAGTCCGCAGAGGTGGTTTCAAGAGTAATGTGAGTACTCTGCAGCACCTGCCATAAGATGTATTGGAAAGAAGGGCCCAATGTATATTTTTCTCTAGTTGTTGAGTCCTAGGAGAAGAGATTCTTCAAAGTCACTCTCTCTCCTTTTTCAGAATGGCAGCACCTTTTCTATAGCTGTCAGAGCCAGAAAACTGGAACTCCTTCACTCTGCCGTTGCACTCACCTGCCAGCTAAGGCATTGACTGATTGCTGATGCTGTTTCCTTGCTGCCACCAGCCTGGTCCATAGCACCATGTCTTTCTCAGACCCCAGACTTACAGTTGGGCTTCCTTTTTTCCATTTTCACTCCACCTTTCAATCCTTTTATGGTTTAGAGTGATTTCCTTAAAATATGTATTAGATTCTTTTGCTCCCCTGTTTGAAGCCTTTTCAAGTATTTGTATTGCACTTAGAATAAAATCCAAGCTACTTACCAAGGACTCTCCAGAGGACAGCCCTGTGGTCTGGCCAGCCTTTGACAGTGCTGCTCTTGCCCTCACATGTTGTTACTGTCTTTCCTTATTTTGGTATGACATTGTGTTGTCTGTACCATGTAGTTCCCCCTTACTATGAGTGTGATGTGACTTGCCCTTTGGCATGAGATGAGACACCAGAAAAAAAGAGGGCCTCTTCTCACTCGCTGACTGTGCTCTGGCCAGACAGCTTTTGGTTTTTAGCTCCTAGTTCAATGCTAAGGTCGTACCTGCTCAGAACTTTTGCTGAAGCATGTTCTTGGAATGTTCATTTTTCACTTACTCATAGTTCTTTCTTTATCCTTCCAGTCCAAGGAAGTGACTTCCTCTGAGAGATCTTTTTACTTCAGTTTCCCCTTACTTATTTTGGGAGGTAGTGTAGTTTGTACATTAGTTTACTTGCTTATTTTTTGTCTCCTCTGCCAAAGTGAAAGCAAGTGAAGACAGGCATCTTGTATCTTCAGAAACTGCCATCATTGCTGTTCACCAAAAGATCCTCATATAGTAATTAATAATTTATTGAATGAATATGACTAATTGGTTAGTGGGTAAGAATTCTACTTCTGTCATTCTATGCCGTTGGATAGATTAGTTAAGTCTTCATTTCTTCTGGAAGATAAAAAGAATAGCAATATAAGAATAACAATAACCATTTGCCTTCAATACAAAGTACTTTGTTAATCAGAATTTATATATATAAATACAGACTCCATGCTATTTAGTTTTGGTGTTGTCAAGTAAGTTTTTGATCAAAACAGCTTGTTCATGAAATTATGTAAGCATACATTTTAAAGATAAAATAAACTTAAAATATAATTAAGTTCAGCCAGGCACAGTGGTGCGTGCTTGTAAGTGACAGCTTATGGAGTCGTGGCTGGGTCCGAGGATCATGGTTCGAGTTCCGACCGGGGCAACACAGCAAGACCTAGTCCCAAAAAATACTTGGGCATGGTGGTGCGTGCCTGTAATCCCAGCTACCTGGGAAGGTGAGGCTGGGGATTGCTTGAGTCTGTGATATCACGGGCAACGGGAGCCAGTGGTTCCACGGGCAAAAATAGCAAGAACTAGTCTCAAAAAACAAACAAAAAATATATAACTAAGTTCAAATGATATAATTTTTTGTTGTTACTTGCTTTCTGACAGGAGACTAGTTTAATAAACATTTCTGTGCTTGTAGTTTATAAATGTCCACCCCACATGAATTATAAAGCAGTTTTAAACGGGATGATCCTAGAGACTTTGGCATCTTTTAGACAAAGATGAGTTAGTTAAGTTGTAGTTAATGAAGCATCTTTACCATTGATGTCTGTAAGTTGGGGCATATATTTTCCTGAAAATGTAAGAAACTCAATCCATTTAACTATAGAGGAAAATTTACCTGAACATCCAGATATTTTCTAATAAGTAAAATATGTCTTATTTTTAAGACGTGTTATAAAAAGAATAGAAGGCTGATTCAGAGTACTCTTGTTTTCTCCATCTTGAAATCAAGTTTTCCTCCCTAACTGAGTACATCTTCTTATTCTCTAAACAATTAGTTACCCTCTATGTTGTAGTCATAAAGAATCTTCCTTTACATGTGTCATGATCACTGCCAGACTTTCACTTTTGGACACGTTTGCTCTATTGGGCTGGTGACTGTCCTTCACCAAGGGAAATTTATTATTAAAAGATCTCTTGTCTTGCTGCTGGGGTGTTTGTTTACCACTGGGGCATGGTAGTCCTTCTCTTTCTGTGCCTCTGTTTCAGAGTTCCTTTTCCAGGCTTCCGGGGACTTGTAGATCTTAAGTGATGTTTATGGAATCATTTAAGTTAATGAAATCTCTTTCAGTTAAACAAAAGATCTTCTGCTAAGTGTTGTCTGGTGACTGACAATGTGATGTTATGTAAGTTTCCCATTGTAATTCTCGAAATAGCCTTATCAGATAGATGTTATTATTATTTTTTTAATTAATTAAACTGCCAGAAGTAATCCACTATTAACTGACAAAGAGTCTTTGAACTCTGGTGTGTCTGTGCTCTAACAATAAGTGATTATTCAGAAATTGGTTAAAATTTGATGCTGTCTAGGATACAGTAAATCTTTGGACTTATTAAATTGTTTTCACAATTACCTCAGTTCAGAAAATCAGAGGAATTCTAGTTTTTCATCTTCAAAGATGAGACTAAAGCTACATTTTAGTCACTTAAGATATATGCTTATGAGCTGGGCACGGTGGCTCGTGCCTGTAAGCTTCAGTCTATGAAGCGGCTGGGGCTAGGGATTGCAGTTCAAGTCCCGCCTGGGGCCCATAGTGAGACCTAGTTCCAAAAATATAGCTGGGCGTGGTGGCGTGCGCCTGTAATTCCAGCTACCTGGGAAGCTGAGGCTGGGAATTGCTTGAGTCTGTGGTACCCCAGGCAACGGGAACCTGTGGTTCCAGGGGCAAAAATAGCAAGACCTAGTCTCAAAAAAAAAAAAAAAAGATACATGCTTATGATTGCTTGTTAATTTTATGAAGGACGATTGGAGACTTGAGAAAAAGGATTGATTTCAGCCATATTTTATAAAATTTTACTTTGATAATTGTGCATGATATCACCAGATGTGAGCATATGAAGGGAATAATTTAATTGATCAAGTATTTTCATTTTAAAACAAAGCCAAATTATCAATCTAGGAATTCCCCCCTTTACTTTTTACTTGGTAGTTTCTTACTCAGTTTTATATATTGAAACATTTTGACTTTAGCAGATGTTTTGCTTTTGCTTAATATGTAGTGATTCTAAATGTCCTTTATGAAGCAGGGGCCCAGCAGAGAACACCCTGTCTGTCCATAGGATCCTTGCAATTCACTGTGTCCTAGAGTGGTTAAGTAATGCCCTTAGGTCAGGAAACCAGGTCAGCTGGCGAGCCAGCCAGCTCACTTCTCTTTAGCGCTGGAGCGGAAAGCCCAGCCCAGACAACACAGCCATCTGTTTCATGCTTCATTGCCTTAGCTGCCCATACTTGATTTCAGTGCATTGATGTTTGGTTTGCGCCCCAGTGATAGAGCTGCTAAGGCTAGTGCTTTAATATCACAGAAGAATTGAGTGTTCCTTCCAAGTTTTTTTTTTTTTTTTTTTGTATTATTAAGAATACTTTCAGGATAGGTTTTATAATTCGTAAGTCCATCCCCTTCTTTTCTGAAATTTCCATGTTGAACAGATACTTGGTTATTAGCGGAAGCTCCAGTGTAGGTGGCTCAACTTTGCATACAGAAACTCTTGATGGTTTTATAAGAATAGACTGAACTGTATGTAGTTATCAACAAACTCTGTAGCCTGTGTACATTTTCACATCTATCCCCCTCACCCTTTTAATTTAAATTTTTTTTTTTTTTTTTGAGACTAGGTCTTGCTATTTTTGTCCGTGGAACCGCAGGCTCCCATTGCCCTGGGTACCAGGGACTCAAGCCATCCCCAGCCTCAGCTTCCCAGGTAGCTGGGATTACAGGCATGCACCACCACGCCCAGCTACTTTTTGGGACTAGGTCTTGCTATATTGTCTCAAGCGGGACTCAAACCATGATCCCTAGCCCCAGCCGCTTCATAGACTGAAGCTTACAGGCATAAGCCACCGTGCCCGGCTAGGAAGCAGACTCTTGCTCTACTGTTTTAAGTGCCTGTGGCTGTTTGTCCTCACAGATTTAATCAAGGCAGTGCTGGTGAATTTATATTCTTCTGTCCCCAGATAGCTTTGCTCTGGGTCCTTAGTGTTATCACACTTTCCCAAATTATCTTGCATGTTAGCATTCTGAAAAATAACCAGGCATGTGTTGTAATCTCCCTTTCCATTAAAGGGGGGAGGGGAGGGAAGATGTTTCCTCTTTGCTGTGACATTTGTTCCAGAAATGGTTAGAGTTCATGAATAGCTGAGAAGTTAAAGGTTTTTTGTAGAGTTCCTGTGTGAATCACTTACATGTGCTACTTACTGGGGCCTTTGCTGTGGGGGATGATGAACCAGGAGGTGAGGGAGTGAGATCAAGATAGGGGCTGCCATGTGTGATTATGAAAACCTTGAGTTGCTGGGAGGGCTGTTGGTGGTGTTGACACACAACCCAGCAGCACCCAGGTACCCGAGAATGATAAGGGATAAATCCTCTGAAAGGCAGTCAGCCACTCACTTGCAAAAGGCAAAGGAAGCAGACTCTTAGCGTAGATTTTTATGAGAATAACATGCACAGAGAGGGAAGACAAAATAGGGTCTTCCACCAGACTTGCAAATTCCTACTTTGGCTTGGACTGAAGTGGGGCCACTGAGGCCTGAAGGCGTATGGTAAGTCTAAGATGCTTACTGATGGGAGCCACAGGGATGGAATTAGCAGGTCCCAGAGAGCCAGGAAAGACTCGGAATTCAAAATACGCCCAATAATCCAAAAGAAAGTCACGATAATGGTGGCCACTGTTTCTGGGAAGGACCAGAAATTACCTCCCCACATGTCTCTCACCCGTGTGTCTTTCCAAATAGCTTTTCCAAGTTTTTCTACATGCCCCTTCTTCACATGTTTCCTTTAAGTCTACTTTCCAGTGGTACTAGAGTGCATGCCAGGCCACAGAAGCAAAAAAGACCGCTTACCTGCTCTCCATATTATGTGGGTCTGCCCTGTCACTCAGCTCTGCCCCTAGTTTCCAGTAGCTCCCCTACTCTTGAATTCGAGTTTATGACATGCTGAGACTTGTCGTGTACAGTGACTGCCTATAGGTGGGGGTGAGGAAAAGAGCACCTCCTCTTTACAGAGATGCATCTCTAACAGTGTGAATTGCAGGGTCTGGAAAAACATGTCCCCTTTTCTGTTTTCAAAAATGTACCGGCAATGGCACTGGTAATGCTTATTTAGAATATGCCACTTTCTGGATCTGACAAATAATCCATTGATAATTGGATATACACTCCTAAAATTCCTGCAGTGTTCAGTAAATGTTCTTTTTAAAAAAAAGTTATTGAACTTTTATTTTATTGTGACATGGTACCCATTATTTTTAAAAGACATCATAGGCTACTAGTTCATCTAAGGTTGCTACACAGAAGCAAAGCTTGTTATTCACAGGGGCCTCCAGTTAGAAGTGGGCATTGTACTGGTTAGCCCAGTGAGGGTTTGGCTGGTCTCGGTTGATGCGTTTCGAATAAACAAGTTGTCCAATATCCGCTTGGTTTCTTTGGGCAGTGATGGCAGGCATATGGAATTCAGAGCCTGGCGAAATCTGTGTAAAACAGGGTTCTTAAACAAGAGCGAATGTCTCCTTTCATGGCTTAGGAAATACCTTCCAATTGGAAAATAATGGTTATCCTGTTGCCAAGGGACAAACATTACTTATTCTCCTCAAAGAGAAGATAGTACTTAATTGCTTTGCTAAACAAGGGACTTTTGGATCTCAGTTATGTGAATCATTAAACTGATGAATGAAGAAAGTACGGATGATGTTTAGCTCTTTTGCTTTGACTATATTAACAATTGAAGTTATTCTATAGTTGTATTCTATAGCTCTGCTGTGTAGAATAATCTAATGACATTCCAAGTTGTTAAGTAGCCCTATTTTTTCTTTGTAAATGTGAGTGTTGATAGAAACAAGCTGTTGGGAGGTGGAATTTGTCCAATATCCGCTTGGTTTCTAAAGATACTTTGTGTCAGTTTATGGATTGGAGTTTATGCTACAGTTATGAACTCTGCTTTTACAGTACAGCAATTAGCTATGAATGTAGTTCTCCAGCTACTCTAGTAATTGGATTGGTCCATTCCTTTGGGCTAATGTGACTATTTGACCAATATACTTAGTTCCATAAACCAAGGCCAAAGTGAGGGTTTGTTAGTATTTGTTGCATGTTAGAGGCTTTGACTTGCTTAAGATACAGTGCTTTAGAAAAGGAATTCTTTATCCTTCACAAAAAGCATAAATACTCTTGGTTAAGGTATGCATGTTGGAGGCAGACATTGAAGGGATCAGGGAAAACAGTATCTCCTTCTGCTTAATTGGTTTGCCTAGTGAATTCCTGAAGAGAAAGAAGTTGATAATGAAGGTGAAAGAAGGGAAAGCTTAGTGAAGAGTCTGTTTGGCCCAACCTGTGTTTCAAGATTTTATTTATTTTTTCATTTTTTTTTTTTTTAGAGATTTGGTCTTGCTATGTTTCCCGGGGTTATCTTGAACCTGTAGGCTCAAGTGATCCCTAGCCTTAGCCTCCCAGGTGGCTGGGATTAGAGGCGCACGCCACCACACCTAGCTTGCTTCAAGATTTTAAATAAACCTGCATCTTTAACTAAGAAGGAAGAACCTGTGTTCTTTCTTGACTATGACTATGGAACTTAGGCCACTGTTATTTTATTTACATTTAAGACACTCTCAGGAAGACAATGAACTATAGACAAATATTAATCTTCA
This sequence comes from Uropsilus gracilis, assembly GCA_004024945.1. Classification (NCBI taxonomy): domain Eukaryota; kingdom Metazoa; phylum Chordata; class Mammalia; order Eulipotyphla; family Talpidae; genus Uropsilus; species Uropsilus gracilis. Next base: position 51,515 of record PVHY01005363.1, on the reverse strand, counting down.
ATTCCCCTTCCAAACTGCTCCAGAGCTTTAGGTGTGGTGGTGTAGCCCTGTCTTAAACATGGCGTAGATAGTCTTCTAGGGAAAAGTCAGAACAAAAAATTCATGTGAAGATTTTTTATCTGTGCAAAGTATAAATCGGGTAATTTCCCATAAAGGCAAGTCGCAAAGAGGGGAGGGAGAGTTTAATGTCAAGAGTTGAGATGATTTATTGATAATGTATGCCAGACACATTGCAAAATGTTTTGTGCGTAATATCTATTTAAAGTCTCGAAACTACTATCCTGTACCTTTATTAGATGAGAACAATGAAGCCCAAGGAAACACAGTAAGTCAGGAGGAGGAGTTGGGGCCAGTATTACCAAGAATATGCTGTCCTCCATGTGCCAGTCCTAGAATGTTCTGGCTCTCAGTAAATGACTAGCAAAGTTGGACCAAGTTACTCTTAAATTCAAAATAAAATAACTAGTAAAGATATCCTGGGGGCTTTTAAAATAAATAGATTCCATTCATGCAACTGTATCGGAACAATTTTAAAGACTACTTCAGAGTTGCAACACAATTTCCAGACACCTTCTTTGCATAATTGCTAAGTTTGGAGATCAAACCAAAGATTTACATGAAATAAGCAAATTATCTGTTTTAAAATAAAATATCTACCCTTGTCACTTGGGTTTTGGAGATAAGGGAGTGAGGGAGGGTTAGTTGGTTTTTTGTTTGTTTTAATTTCTAATCTAGGTTCCTAGGATAAGGAGGATGGTGGGTACTTTTGATTTCTAGTTCTACACAGGAAATACAGCTTTGCAGTTTATATTGTTAAAGGGAAGAAAAGATGAGGGAAAAGTTGGTGGGTTTTTTTTTCCTGTGTTTTAATGCTGTATTAAAACATTTTTGTTTTAGGAGTACAGGTTCACGCCTCTTAAAATTTATGTTGCTACGCCATGGTGGGAAAAAAGAAAACCTTTGCCAAGTTAAATGTGTATGTGCTCTGTCCTTCTCTGTACTGACGCAGGATTTCCGGGATGCAGTAGCCCATGCTTCTAGGCAATTTGGGAAACCAGTGATTGAGGACCGGATCCTAAATCAGATTCTATACTACTTACCTCAGCTGTATGAGCTCAACCGAGATCTCCTGAAGGAACTGGAAGAAAGAATGTTGAACTGGTAAAAATGAGCTGACCAACTTTTCCAGAGTTTCCAATTTTAGATGAAGTCATAAGGATCCTGCATAAGACAGATTCTTGTTTCTTACATAGTGTTGTGTTTCTCTGTTGAGTTTCCTTGCAGTTATCTATAGATTGATTATATAGAGTAGTCAAAACTCACAGCTTTGATTGTCTTACCTTATATTCAGTCTCATTCACACCTCATATATTAGGGCTCATATTCAGCTAGTTTAACTTTTATAGTTAACGTTCATCAAAGATAATCAAGATTTTTGAAATTAAGTTTAACTGATAAGTCGCAGAGGAAATTTTTAAAAAATGTTGTATGCTTATTTTCTCTGTCATGAAATTCCCTTTGCCTTTTTTTTGATTTGATTCATTGATATAATAGGATCATTTGTTTATTTGGTTTTGAAAATTTATGTACCATGACATCATTGCAGCTACTATAAATTTCATAACAGGAAAGAAATACCAACAGATTAACTAGCCTCACCTTATCCAAGTTTCATTTTCTGTGGTTTCATTTCCCCTGGTTTACTAGGATTTGAAAATATTATGTGCCTTAAGACTTTTTCTGAGACAATGAGAATGAGAGGGAGAAAGAGACCACATCCGTGTAACTCTAATTACAACATATTGTTATAATTGTTCTATTTTATTATTTGTTATCTTTTATTTCTTATTGTGCCTAACTACAGATTGAAATAGCATGGTCTGTAGGTATAGGACACGTGTAATATCGTGTAGGGGTGGTTTGCATCTGTGGTTTTGGGCATTCACTTGGGCATTTTGTAATGCATTCCCTGTGGGTCAGAGCCACTACTCCACTACTATATCTCCACTGTGCTACTGGAAATAAATAGAAACTCTGATGACATCTTTGAAATTTGTAGAAAGTTTACTTTTTTGTTTGTTTAAGTCCCTGGGAAGTCAAAATCAAGAGTAACAAAGTAGTTTCACTTACTTTCATGATCAAAATTTGCCTCTAAGCTTTCTTTAAATGTAATCCCCCAAATACCACTGCCAGTTTTGTAGATAGCATGCCTCAACCTGTTTGGGAAAAAAATTCTAGATAAAGTGATTAATGCTTAGCTGCAGATTAAATATAAGATAATATGGAGTCAAGGACAGAGGAATAACAAAAAGTTATCTTTCTAAATCATGGTAGAAATAAGATGACATAACCAAGAATCTTATAAGAATTATCATAGGTATTAATCTGAATCAGGAGGAGGGGGCTTAATCACTTTTAAATGTGTGTGTGTATGCAGTTGTTATGATGAGGCTTAAATGTCTCTTGTGATGAACTTTTCCTTGAGATTAGATCTATAAAATGTTCCTGTTCATAGACAGACTCAGTTGATGAATGGAATAACTACACACCACAACTACAAGGAAAGCCCCGTTTATTTCTGCCATCAAGGTCTTCTAATCCTTGAATAGGATATTTCCTGATAATTTTCTCGCAGGGGTCTTTGTGTCAAGACATAGTCTCTGGCTTTACTGGGCTTTCTGAAGCAACATCTAGCATCACTTCAATAACCACTGGTAAAAGCTTTCATTTCCCAATTCACCACGGTTTTTAACGTTGACTGTGTGCTGGTCCATGCTCTCGGCATTCTAGGAAGGTTGGTGCGCATAACAAACCAGGCTCTTGTTCTCCTGGAGTAGCGTTTTTATCTTATTTTATTTATTTTAAAGTCTAACATGATTTTATCAGGGAGGGCTATTAATAAAATTTACTGTGTAGAGGTCCTTCAGCATCAAGGTAAGAAAAAGTCCACAAATGCTCTACAGTTCTGCCTCTCTGCCTTAGAGATGTTTTCTTTCTTGACATCTACCTACAAGAACCAACTAGTTCTACAGTTTAGAGCAGCATTTTTAAAGGGGCTGGGGGGAGGGGTTGGGAAATGAGACAGCTAAACAATCTCTATGCAGAAGCAGTTTCTTTCTGATGTAAGAAAGGATGCTGCACCTGCAAGTAAAGATTGAGCAGCCAAAGAAGGCCCTCTGAGAAGGTAGAGATTTAAACTCTTATTCTGGAATTATAGCAAGATTGTAATTTATGTCCATAACAGAGGCTTCAATCATATATGGAGTCTTCTTACAATTAAAAAAAATAAAATGACATATTTGCCACACAGGCAGGAAGGAAAAAATAATGACATCTGGACAAAAAAGAGGAGCTAGCCAGGGCTGCATATTTCAGCCACAGGGAGTAAAAGTTTGCAAAATCGGAAGGAACTTTGTTGGTCAAAGGCTATAAAAGAAGACCAGTGTCCTTGGCAAATACCAGGGAAGGAATGTGTGAGATGGGTCAGAAAGACTGTCTGCATCAGGACCCCTGAGGCTTTGTAAGGTCCTTTGTAAGGAGAAAGCCACATGATACAACATACATTTTAGACTCTGGCTGCATATAAGTATAAAGCTGAGAGGACAGAGTGGACGCTGGAAGACCGATCAGAAAGGTGGTGGGGTCCAGGCAAGTCCTGATGGTGGCCATGCAATGACTGAGCATGGGTACTGGGCATCCGTCTTACAAGAAGAGCAAGCAACTATGCTGAAGCCATGGGTGTGAGACCCTGCACATCACTGGGTACATCTGGAGACATTCATGACACGCTGTCTTTTTGTTTCTGTGTCCCTAGGACTGAACAGCAACGGATTGCGGATATCTTTGTAAAGAAGGGGCCATATCTCAAGATGTATTCCACCTACATCAAGGAATTTGATAAGAATGTCGCTTTGCTGGATGAGCAGTGCAAGAAAAACCCAGGTTTTGCTGCTGTTGTCAGAGATTTCGAGGTATTTTTACTGCCATCAAGTGTTGAACATTTCTTGTTTTAAAGCATTAGGAGGGAACTGAATACACGAAATGGTGAGAACCTAAGTAGTGGGAACAGATTTAATTTTGAAATGTATTATTGCACCTTGGACTATTTTAATGGGTCTCTTTATTTTCAACTGTGGCAAAACACTCATAAAATGAAACTCAATCACCTTAGTCAATTTTGAGTGTACAGTTCAGTTGTGTGGACATACACATTGTGTGATCAATCTCCATGACTCCATCTTGGAAAACTGAAACTCCCCATTAAGTCCTAAGTCCCCATTCTTCCCACATCATTGGCAGCAACCTTTCTACTTTGTCTCTATGAATTTGACGACACTAGGGAATACATCTTACTTTTTAACTTAACCTTTATTCTTTCAGCAACTCATCTACAACAATGGGTAGGAAATAAAGTGCTTTCCTTTGGTTAAATAAAGAGCAGTTTCAGTGGCAAAGTTAAGAAAAATTAATAACACGTGTGTAGCCACCACTTTGTGTTTTGATTCAAAGGTATAAAGGAAAAACCTGACTTAATTGGGCATAAAATGATATAGCATTTTAAAATTCATTTTTATTTATATATATATATATTTTTTTTTTGAGACTATATCTCACTGTATTACCTGGGATCACCCCAATCCTGCGAACTCAAGTGAGCCCCAGCCTCAGCCTCTCAAGTATCTGGGATTACAGGTGCCTGCCACTGTCCCTGGCTGCTTTTTTTGAGACCAGGTCTCGCTGTGTTGCCCAGGGTAGTCTTGAACCTGCAAACTCAAGCGATCCCAGGACTGCAGTGCACCACCATACCTGGCTAAATTCATTTTTAATTAAACTTTTATTTAAATTCCCTTCCCTAATTTTAGAGAAAATGTGGATTATTGTTTCCCTTAAAACCCGTTTATTACTTTGAGACTAAAAATATAAGTGAATTTCTGTTATCAAACTAGAAAAAAAATTAGGCACATTAAGCTAATGATGATTTCTAATTTGTACAATGGACAAATCATTTAACTTAAGCTCATTTGTAATCTTTCCCTCCTTTCTCTGATGTCTGCATGCTTTTAAGAAAGGAAGTGTGGTTAAATAGCTACGGCTGATGATAACTGAACCCAGTTTTCATCAGTGTCCAGTGAGTTCTGTTGCCTTGGCAGCAAAAGATAATAAAGCAGGGGAAAGCTAGTTGTCTTGGTTAATGATGCTTACATGTCAGATGCCTTCCTAATATCCATTATTATTATAATTTTGTAATTATTCTATCTATCTGACCCTGGAGGCTTAGCTTTAGAAAAAGACAAAAGAGTTTGAGCAAAGATGAAGAAACGTTCCCTCCCTCCTGAACTGTGTAAGAAGCAAATTCATCTCAAAATACAAAGATGCAGAGACATTTTCACTTGGTCAGTTAGATGGCACCTCATAGTAAATTCCTGCGCTGGAGAATGGGGATGTGGGTCAGGAATGGGTGGACTTTTGTACTTACTAGGGAAAAACGTTCAAGACAGAGTGCAGTGTCCTTATGATCAAGTCAAAATTGTTCCAAAATGAAGCGTTACCCTTTGCACCGTGACTTGCTAAAGAGGCTGGGCTTTCATGGAGCTAGAAAGTGGATGGCACTCACCGCCATCCACGAGAGGGCAGAGGCCGAACTAGCTTAGAGAGCCAGTGGTTTCAGACACCCACCCGCAGGCAAGACTGGGCTAGGCAGTTTCACTCTGAGCGTGACAAGAGTGCTTCAGATGAAGGGAGCTTCTTATTGTGTTTTTCTAGAGTTGCCGACTGCTGGAAGTCTGGCTGCCTGAGCGCGTGCCTCATAGAAAACGCTGTGTTTATATCAGATGCTTTTCCTTTCAGATGAGCCCACGCTGTGCTAACCTGGCACTCAAGCACTACCTGCTCAAGCCCGTGCAGAGGATCCCCCAGTACAGGCTGCTGCTCACAGGTGGGCTTCTCCAGGTGTCAGCCGCCCGTCCTCTTGGTTTGCCTTTCCCAGTGACGCCTCTCTATAGCATGCCGGCGGCCCCCTGAAGATGTGGTCTAGGGGTCACATTAACAGACAATCTAGACTGAACCGCAGCCAGTTCCTGTGTTGTTCCTGTGTGCATTCGCTGCTCTGGGCATTCATGCACGTAAATCCTTTTGCTCAGAACATCTTTTGCCATCCCAACCCCAGTCCCCGTGTCATCTTTCCTTATTATTATTCATCCCAAGAAGATTCTTTCCCAAGAGGGTGCTCTGACATTTTTGTATAGCAACTGGCATGGACCCCGTCATGGTTCAGAGGGTGGTTTGAAGGACTGATGAATGAGCTGTGTGCCTAGAGTAGTGTCTTGGTCATCGGAAGTCATAAATAAGTATCATCTGCTGCCAGCAATAGTCACTGCGGTCTCCTGATCCTTGTCACGTTGTCACGGTCACTGTGTTTGTTCTCTACTAAAGTGTAGTTTTCACGACCACAAGGCTGTCTAGTTTACCACCATTACCGTAAAAGCTAAAAAAAAAAAAAAAAAAAAAAAAAGGGAAGAAAAGGACAGAAGGAGTAAAGAAAGGGAAACAGAAAAAGCTTATTTGAGTGATGCTATAACCTGTGCTCAGGGCTCTTTTTTTGTTGCAGCCATGTGTTGAAACATTTCTGAGCCGGGTTACAGGCCTGTAGAGATGAAATGGTTTGGCATCTCCAACAGCACCAAGCATACTACCCAGCACATACTACTAAGTTCCCTGGGGTGCTTGCTGAGATGCAGCGATGTACTATGGCCAGATACACATGTTACTGCGACAGGAATTGTGTGCGAATGGACAAGCATGCCAGTGCCACCACAACTCTAAATTAAGTCTCTTATCATTTCATTTCAATAGATACTGGAGTACTTGGTTCCTGTTAATGCTCTTAAGAGAATATGTATACGCTTTTATCCTTGATCGTTTCCCTTTAACCAACAGTTGTATGGAATATAGTAAGCAAACCCTGAAAGAATAGGATTTCTACGTTTCCCTGTAGGCAGAGACTGCAGGCTGCCCAAGCTCACCTACTGCAGACAGACTGCCAATGGGGAACAGCCCCAGGAACTGGTTATCCTGGGAGTTTCAGGACTTAATTTGAATTTCTAACTGTGTATCAGGCAGTAGATTTCTGTCTGGAATGACACAGGCAAACCAAATAATTTGAGGATATCCTGTCCATCTGTACTTTCTTTCCTCTGCTTTTGGCAGAGATTTAGAGTACACAGGACAAAAGGAAGTACCCATGCGTATGTTATGTTTTTACAAGATAAATTCAGTGCTGTATCAGAAATGAGCGATTGCGGGGCTTAGACTGTTTCCACAGCTGTCAAATGAAGTGCTGTTTTGTAGCAGCAGAAGGTAACTGTGACTTCAAATGCAAGAAAGAGGGCACAGCATGTTTTTTCCCACACTATGGATGATCTGTATTATAAAGTTATATGTTTAATTTTAATTGAGAAGTTAATTCCATTTAACTTGGAAATACAGATACAGGTTATAACAATTCTCTTTAAAGGGATAGATTTTGTTTTATAATACCAATATAATGTGAGCCTAGGGTTATTTTCAGTTTTGTTTTGTTTTTAGGACTAGGTCTCACTTTTTTTTTTTTTTTTTTTTTGAGACTAAGTCTCGCTGTTTTTGCCAATGGAACCGCAGGCTCACGTTGCCCGGGGTACCACGGACTCAAGCAGTCCCCAGCCTCAGCTTCCCGGGTAGCTGGGATTACAGGCACGCACCACTATGCCCAGCTATTTTTTGGGACTAGGTCTTGGTGCGTTGCCCCTAGTAGGACTAAACCATGATCCCTAGCCCAGCCACTTTGTAGGCTGAAGCTTACAGGCACGAGCCACCATGCCTGGCAGCTCTCGCTGTTTTTGACCATGGAACTGCAGGCTCACATTGCCTATGGTGCCACGGACTCAGGCAATCCCCAGCCTCAGCTTCCCGGGTAGCTGGGATGACAGGCACCCCCACCACACCCAGCTATTTTTTTTGGGACTAGGTCTCGCTGTGTTTCCCTGGGTGGGACACGACCTGCGATCCCCAGACCCAGCCATGACTCCATGAGCTGTCACTTACAGGCATGCACCACCATGCCCAGCTTATTTTCAGTTTTGAACTGCCTTCTGTTTAATCTAGTCATTTACCTCTTCCTTATTTTGGAAAATCACCATTATAAGTGATATGCAGTGAATGAGTTCCACATAACAGACTATTAGTACTTTTGTGTTCATTGAAGAGTAAAGTTGACTGATGACTCGTTCCAGGTGGTAGAATCAATGCAAAAGTTAAAAAAAGAACATAAAAGTAGACTTTGTAGAGAAATGGCACAGGCTTTATCATCTTCATCCTGCGCCTTTTCTCCCCTTGATTCAAACACTTCCTTTCCTTCAAGCTGATCTGCAGTCTCAGTTTTCCTGGAAGCTGTTTTGGGAATACTCCAGTTCTCCTTGAATGCTTGGTGTCACTGGCATGTGATTTGGTTACCAAGCAATATCTATTTGATGCCATGTGAATATGCTCGGACTTTCATAATTTCAATGTGATTCCTAAATATGATTACAAACTCCTTGTGCACCCTAACATTTCTGGGTCAATTTTGGTACCTTGAAAGGTGTTCAGGAAATACTGATGTTTGATATTCAGCCAGGTTTAAAATACTCTATTTTTTTTTTTTTTTTTTTGAGACTAGGTCTTGCTGTTTTTGCCTGTGGAACCGCAGGTTCACGTTTCCCGGGGTACCACAGACTCAAGCAATCCCCAACCTCAACTTCCCAGGTAGCTGGGATTACAGGCGCGCACCACCATGCCCAACTTTTTTTTTTGGGAACTAGGTCTCATTACATGCCCCCCAGCAGGACTTGAACCATGATCCCTGGCCCCTGCCACAGCTTCCTAGGCTGCTGCTTACAGGCATGTGCCACCATGCCCGACTAAAATACTCTTTAAACCAAAATAGCTTTAGCCTAAAAGACAACACTGAGAGAATTTTAGAGATGAAATCTTCCTTAAATAGAAGACACACCCAGAGAGATGTACTGTCTCGCCTGAGGCTATGTAGCAGTATTAGTTGAAGCACATATGGCTATGTAATGCTAATGATAAGTGGGGTTGATACTAAGAGTTTTATATTTTTATTTTAAATCCTTATTTCCCAGTATTCATTTGTTTGAATCACTCAGATTACTCCCTACTTTGCATTGTATTTCTTTGCTGCTATCAATTTGCTCCAGTCTGTATATTTAGATTTTCAGAAGTTAGACTTTGTCTTAAGATTGTATTTTTTTTTTAAAAAATTGATTTTTTTTCAAATATCTTCATTAATGGGTCCCCATCTTTGAAACAAAGAAACTCAGTGGTTTAATTCTCCTTATAACCTTTTGAGACAAGTTCTTTTATTTCCATTTTAGAATTTGGGCAGAGAGTATGCAGGAGCAGAGGGCAGGAGTAGACTCTTGACAACTTTGACTTATTAATGAACTTCAGGCAGAGGATGGGAAGGATTCTTGTCTGACTCAGTCTAAGATCTGTACCAGCCTAGGTTTCTTGAAGGGGAAGACTGAGATGCAATACAAATAAGGTAGCAAAGTCTATTCTGGAATTCTGTTACAAAAAGGTGAGTGGAAATTCCCAGATATAACAGCCCTGCCCCAACTATTCAAACAAGTATCCTCCTGACCTGCAGTGTATATTTCAGTTCAGAATTGGGATTTCTATTGGGTTTACTGCTTGGGCTGTCTCTTCCTTCATATACTTAAAAAAAAAAAAAAGAAATTCCAGCTAAATTTTTGGCAGTATTTTCTAAACCTCAAAGTAGAATAAAAAAAATAAGGGGCCGGGCATGGTGGCGCATGCCTGTAAGCGGCAGCCTAGGAAGCTGGAGCCAGGGCCAGGGATCGCGGTCTGAGTCCTGCCAGGGGCATCATAGCAAGACCTAGTTCCAAAAAAATAGCTGGGTGTGGTGGCACACGCCTGTAATCCCAGTTACCTGGGAAGCTGAGGCTGGGAATTGCTTGAGTCTGTGGTACCCTGGGCAATGTGAGCCTGCGGCTCCACAGGCAAAAATAGTGAGACGTAGTCTCAAAAAAAAAGTAAAAACTATATATACATATATACATATATGCGCATGCCGGTGTTACATAATAATGAAATGTTTAAGCTTTTACAATTAGAGGGACAGGCCGGGCACGGTGGCTCGTGCCTGTAAGCTTCAGCCTATGAAGCGGCCGGGACTAGGGATCGCGGTTTGAGTCCCGCCTGGGGCCCGTAGCGAGACCTAGTTCCAAAAAAATAGCTGGGCGTGGTGGCGCGTGCCTGTAATCCCAACTACCTGGGAAGCTGAGGCTGGGGATGGCTTGAGTCTGTGGTACCCCGGGCAACGTGAGCCTGCAGTTCCACGGGCAAAAATAGCAAGACCTAGTCTCAAAAAAAAAAAAAAAAAAACAATTAGAGGGACAAATT
>PVHY01005363.1:0-40954 GCA_004024945.1 Uropsilus gracilis | reverse complement strand
AGTGAGGACACAGCATGGAAGAAACAGACATCTTGTTATAGGATCAGCATTAATTTTTTTCCACTGCTTTGTTCCTTCCTCCTTATCTCTTTAAGCTAGAGGCTGTGTCTATTATTCTAACTCAATATCTGACATAGATGGAGGCACAAAACAAACTTGATGAACTGAAAGACTTAGCAAAGGAAGGGTTGCTCCTTTTCACAAGACTGAGAGTCCCTAAGTCGTGATGTCAGGTGAATGGCTCACTAAATTGTTAATAGTAACAGCACTCTTCCAGTCACCCAAGCACAGAATTGTGGAAAGGATTCAGAAATACTTCCCTTTCCTCCTCTTTCCTTCTCCGGGGATCTGCTGACCCATTTTCCCTCTGCTTCCTGTTCTTTCCGTTTCTCTTGTTATGCTCCAGGCCAGGCCTTTCTAATCTCTGACCAAAATATGGGATCTCTTTCTGTGCCATGCTCTCTCTTGCCACTCAGGGGCCCATCATTGCTTAATTTCTCTTCCAAGAATACCGTCAAGGAGAAACACACATCTGAACACACTTCTCCTGTGTTTTCACTTTGCTCTTTCACTACTACCATTTTTATAACACCTCTGACATCATATATGTGCCGCCCCCCCTTCCACACTCCCCCGCCCCCCAACACACACACACCAGGTACTCTCTGCAACATCAGTAGTTCTACCTGGAGATAATATCAGATCCCACAGATAAAGAGCTCAGTCCCATGCCACCATACTGGCATACTCCCCACCAACTCCACTTGCTATGTTCCAGTCCAGGACCTATACTGGTGCCGATCAACCACTGATAAATCAAAGTTTCCATACCCCCCCTTCTTTGCTTCTGTTCATTTGCTAAAGCCCCATGAAGAACTCAGGAAAACAGTTTACTTATTGCTTAAACCACTATTGTAAGACTATGATAAGTGAGATAGAGCGATAGATAGATGCACCCAAATGGAAGAGGAGGTGCGACAGGCAGGGCGAGTGAAAGGGGTGCATGCTGGGTGTACATGCTGGCTTCAAGCACATGACTCTTCCAGTGCCTCCACATGTTCAGCCACCAGACATGCTCCAACCTCACATTTAGGAGGTTTTTTGTACAGCTCCACCCGGTCAGTAGTATCACTTACTCACTCTACTTCTAGCTCCTCTCCCTTTTCTGGAGGATGGACAGTGGGTTGACAGCTCTGAACTTCTAACCAAAACTGGGTGTCTTCCTGATGCTCTTCAGGAGCCCACCCAGAGTCCCCTCCTTAGAGCAAAGGACAGTCTTATCACCCAGAAAATTCCAAGGGATTTAGGAACTGCACTCAAACTAGGCTCAGAGATGAACGATACTGTAGAACAAAAGCTGCATCTGGTGCACTTAGCATTGAGAAGATAACAAGGATTTTAGGTGCTCTATGCCAGAAACCGGTTGATAATGATGTGTTCTGTGGGTTTGTCTGTGGTTATGGAGGCCTTCCTTTGGTGGGCGATTTTGATGAGTGGCAGGGAGCACAGGGAAACATCTATGTACTGTCCTCTTCATTCTGCGACTCTCTAAAATTACTCTAAAAAGTCACGTCTTAGTATTTAGAAAATACCAACTTATCTGCAGTATAAAGACCACAACGTACAGCCCAGAAGTGCCCAAGCCTTGTATTCCTTTGCTGTAACTGCAGTTGGTATCTTAGAGTCCCCTGATACCGTCCTTCAAAGGCCAGATCCTCTCCTCCATTAATCATTACTTACTGGAGAGCGTTTCCTTTGACAGGGCCTTGAGGTATGGAGCCTGTATCCGCTGGGACCTGTATCCGCTGGGACCCGTATCCGCTGGCGGCTGTACGGCATGGCCCTGCCCTCATAGAGCTCTCAGACGTCCTGTTGGGGCCCAGAGCTTCCACACAGGCCCCTGCCAGGCTCTTCCTCTTAATTCCTAAGAATTGGATTGATCTCCTCAGTTGTTTTCTAACTTCATCTTTTTCAGGCGTTTCTTTATTCCAGCACTTCCGTCAGGTCTTCTCAACTAGACTGTGAGCCCTTTAAAGCTAGAGTCTGAATTTGATGCAAGTGGCAGGTACAGCAGATACCCATTCCTTCTGAGAGTATATTCTGAGGACTCATCATTTTTGAAGAATTTCTTTTTTCTTTGAAGTAATCGCTTGTAAAAGTCTCTTCCTTATAAAAACATATGTAAGTATTACAAAAAGTCAGCCTGTATGTCATATTCCATTCAGGGATGACTGGCTTGTTTTCTTTACTTTGTTATTTCTATCTGTACTTATATGTTTAATTTTTTTTTTTCAGTAAAAAAAGCTTCTATTTATGGAAACTTTTTCATGTTGAAACAAGTTGATTCAGTGAGGATCATGGAGAAAATATAATGAAAAGTATAATTTAAAAATCCATCTGAATTACCTTTTCCACTTTTATATTTAGAGTGAAGAAAAATAGTCCTTTGAACTTTGATTAAATTTGGGTCAGGTATTCTCTTTGATCTGGTTCAAAATATTTATGCTACATTAAAAGTTGCTTTAAAGCATATTATATTACTTTTTCCTGCAGTCTTTGCCTTTAGTCTGGGATGGTATTAACTCCCTCTAGGTTCTAAAAATCCAGGATTTCCCATGTTGGTTAAAAATGGGATATTAAAAACATCTGTTACAGTGTTTTGAAGCTGTAAATTTGAGCTAAGAACAAGTTAATAAGCAGATTCATAATCAGAATCAAGTTAATGCATGACTGAAAACCTTGATGAAAACTGTAACTTGTGCTCAGCAAGTACTTGAAGAATCCACAGCTTGTTGTCTACGTCCCGAGTCACGCTGACACTTCGTCTAGCGCAGGACTTGAAGGCTGAGCTGCCCTTGGCCAGCCACTGAGTGTAGTTTCTAAGGAAATCCAAGTCCCTGGTGCAAGGCAGTTGCATCCTTGTGAAATGGGAAGATGATAATATTTAGAATTCTCATTGTAATTGACTCTTTTTCTGTAGCAGTTTGTTTTTCACTGCAGATCTCAGCATGGTATTCTGTGAGACGGTATTGAATAAATCGTTATTCCTGAAACATTTTTATGCTCCAGTTAGTCTTTAGGATATAGGAGGGACATGTCCATTTTATCTATCTGTTCTATTGACTTGAAGCTTTTAATATAATCTAACTTTTTCTATAAAAAAAAAATGAATCCGAACCCTCTTTGTACCTGTGACTCTCTTCTCATAATAATTTTTTTAAACTCTAGAATAAATTATAGATGATTGAAAGGAAACTACTAGGGCTGAAATCGTTATTAAAAATATTTTTGAAATGTGGCATAGTATTCCCTACACTCTTTCAGAAATACACTTAGTAAAAAGACTTGGTAGATATAATAACTGCCCTGATTTTGAAGTAGTGGTGAGAGCTGGAAAATATTCTGAGATATTTGCAGTAGCCATACAGTGGTATGAAATATACATTATTCCTATGGTGATAGTCACTCGATAAGACTGTAGCTTGTTGCCAACATTTATAATGAAAGTAAATTCTATATTTTGCTTATAAGTTAGTGAAGGTAGAGTTTGCTCATTTGTTTTGCTCATTCAGGCTTGCAGATCACACTGAATGGGTAGTATTGACATTACTACAATGCTGTTCTTTTTCCAGTTCTAAGTATAGATTTGACACAGATTCTCTACAAGTAGCTAGGTGCCTCTGTTGCTGACACTTGCCTTTCCAAAGATCTAGCAAGCCGACTTTGCTGCTAGTTTTTCCATGTCAGATATTGTTCCACTTAGAAAGCGTGAACTTAATTTGGTGTTTGTATTTGCTTTTCATCACTCAGCTTTTCTTTAAGTGGGCATGATTATGCCAACACCACTTCTGTACCTTTGAGATTCTTGATAAACTGACAGTCTTACTGATTGGAAATGTGTTCACATAGAGAAGTCTCAGCAGAGTCATAATAGTGCACGTTTACTTTGGTGAGAACCTCTTCTAAGGCATTCTAGATAAACCTAGCCAGTCTGTCCTGCTAAAAAAGAATCAAGGGGAGATTCTGTTTATAGGAAGATTTACTTCAAAATTTTGCCCTGGGATGAGCTTGCAATCAGGTTTCGTTTATGAGTCTTTGGGGCAAGGCTTTATCAGTCTAGCAGACCGCTTCATGTGGGCATGACCAGCACACAGTCCCCACCGAGGTCCAGGTTTGTCTGGCACGCTGCTCACCCTGCTGTGTGCCCAGTGAGGGGCTGAATCAGGAGCGACCTTTCCTAACTCCCAGGAGGGGATAACCTGTCTTCCAAGCTATGACTTGTAGAGCTGACAGCCTAGAAAGTACCTTCTGACTTAGACAAGTACCATGTGTAAGAGAGGCAGGCCCGGTCACGCATTCAGGGACCACTATTGAGCCGATATTCGGAAAGCAATTGAATTAGAATTGGGGCCAGAAGACCTTTGAATTAGAACATGAGACCCCCAAAAGCCCCTCAACTGCTTAGTCAAATGTGAAACAAGAAGCCTTCATCCTAAATGGTGTATCATGTAGTCTGTCTTAAATCTGGAAAACGCTTCGTGACTAAGTCCCAGATCTTGTTACTGGCACTGGTGAAGTGAGCTCATTCATTCAGACTCCTGTCCTCACGAAGCCTACAGTTTAACATTTGTGCCTAAAATGATACTCGAAGTCATCATTATCTTAGCCTGTCATATATTTCCAGTGCTTTATATTTTTAGATTAATTTAGAATTTGGGGATTTCGTCAATGTAAATCAATGATTTTGTGTATAGGCATAAATAGACCACATCATTAGAGAATATTCAGGAAAGGAAATAGCAGTCAGTATACTAAACATAAGCAGTTAAAGATTAAAGTTAAAGTTAAAGTAAAGCAATACCATTTCTATAATAGACCTCTTGCTTAAAAATAATCTTTCTTTCATTGGAATAGAGAGGTAACTTGATATAGATGCATTTTATAAGAATGTAATACATGGAAAGATAGGACATGTAAGATACTAGAAACAAAAGCATCAATTACTGAATAAACTTAATAATTTGAACATTGAAGGTGCATACCTCAATGCATGTACTATAAAAATAAAAGCAAAAGTGAATATAATAAGCAGAGTACAGAGAATTTGTCGGGTAGCGGAAATACTCTGTATGATACTACAATGACTACATGCCATTGTTATTTGCCCAAACCTATAGAATGTACAACACCATGATGAATCACAACTGTGGATTCCTTGTGCTAATGATGTGTCAACACAGACCATCAATTATAGCAAATGTACCTTCTTGTGTGGATCACGGAGAAAGTCTATGCATGTGGGGAACAGACAGAACATGGGAAATCGCTGTACTTGCCCCTGAATTTTGCTGTGAACTTAAAACTACTCTTAAATAAAACTGGGTATTAAATTATAGTAATGTTAGGAAAAAATAAAGTTATATATTAAAACCTTAAGGAGAAGAGTAGAGATGATCTAAGCCCAGAGAAATTAATAAGTTATAAAGGAAATAGCAGTGGTTTTCAGCTATGCCAAGTAATTGAAAACATTATAAAGGTTTAAACTGTAGTCAGAACAAGGAGGTTCATCCCTTTAGAAAAAGAGAATAATTTTTCATTCCTGTTGATACCAAGTCAAAGTATGAAAAGGGCAGATATATCAAAATATTAATCTTTGTTACTTGTAACTTAATGACTCCACAATTTATTCTTCAAACACACTGACTTTCAAGAGTGTATGGGGTCTATTTATAAGTAAACCTTGACAGTAGACATAGAGCATCCTGGCAAATTAGGATGTATGTATGTATCTAATAGCCAAAGAAAGCAACTTGAAGACTACTGAAAATTCTCATAGTGGGATACCTAAAAACAGTATGATAGATCCCTCCATGGGGATGTTATTTAACTACTCTTAATGGGGAGAGATGTATAGACTAAAATGCTTTAAATAAACAAGTCCTACATATTATTAAAATTATATTATGTAAAGTCAAACAGTTTTAAAAACAGAAGGAAATCTTAATCTTTGGAGAATTTCATGGTTTGCTTTTTCTCTCATCAGTTTTGCAGATTGTCTATAGAGCACTTTAGAATTAAAAAAAATTCATGTTTAGAATGAGAATCATGACAGGTTTTCAGTGTGGTTCCGCCTTCCTGCTTTATGCCCAAGGACACTGACACCCAGAAATGCCCCATGGCCTCTGATCAACACCGCTGAATGCGGAGAGTGAGAGTCAATGCTCTCCCTTCAGGTAGGGCTCCTGCCCACTTGGCCACTTGACTGTCTTGCAACTTGACCCATGATCTTTACTTTGGATATTTAAGACAATCTACACTTTGTTTCCTAAGCCAGGATAATTTTAGGTTGCTTCTGTTAAAGTTTGAAGCTTTGGCAAGCAAAAAGATTTTTTGACAATCTCTGGATCTGATCATTCTGCATATTGGTGATCTCATTTATTTTAGAGAAGAAAGAAGAAACCTGGAAAACACAAAGCAAGCATCCCCTGAGATTCTGAATATTTGACGTTGGAGTGATGCAGTCCTGTATTCATTCTCATTTTCTTTGTGGTCTGTCATCAGCTGTTTTTCAGCTCAGCCCAAGAATCTGACTGGGTATTAGGGAATGCACAAAGTCTCAAATTCCCCTGAGGGACTCATTTTAGGAAAGGTGAACTGTACTTCTGAATAGTTTTGTGTTGATTATGTAATCAAAGAGTTATAGAAAACTTAGACCGCTATGAGGATACCTATTTGTTGGGTCTTCATCCTTTCACTCTAAGCCCCATAAATGAGAAAAAAGTCAACTTGTGTATCCTTAGCGGCCACACATGCTGTGTTTCTGTTGCTGCTAATGTTGGATAAGGGTCTTGCTGGGGGTTAATTAAATTCTGTTAACCAATGATGCCACCTGGTGGTCAGAAAGTGCACTGTGTGGGGCCCAGGCAAATTACTGACTTGTGGGTCTTTTGTTACAGATTTTTAAAAAACATTGTTTTGGATCAATAACTTCAGTGGCATTTCGGACTTTTTTAAAATTACTGCCGTTTTAAAGAATGCTTTGGTTTTGCAAATGCAGGAAAGTCATAGGGTACTACAGGTCCGACATGACATGGCAAGTTGAAATGGCTATTCTTCTCATTGTTCGAAATGAAAGCTCCTGTAGGCTATTAAATAGTATGCCGTGAACGATTTCCCATGACCAACACAGGTGTGTCTGTCTGACTGCTCTTCCTGGGTATCACCTGTGTCTTAACAGTCACCGGGGCATCTGGTGATTGCAGTGTTTCTCCCATCTGACTCAATAGGGTGCTCAGTCACCCTGTACTTAAGGTACTGGGTGACTCATACTTGAAGTCATGGTGGTTTTGTCATCTTTGAAAAGGTGAGTTCGCAAAGGATGTACTGAAGCATGGGTGCGTGGATGGGTGGATGGGTGGATGGATGGGTTGGAATATTTCAAAATTGAATTCACAAAGTTCAGCTTTGGAAAGGTGAACTCAGGATAGTTTTTGCAATTAAAAAGGAGAATAAATGATTCCCTCCTTAATTAATTGCAGGATTTCGTAAGAACTTATTGGTGGATTTTTACCCAGAGAATTTGTGTCTTTCCCTCCCTCCCCCACATTCAACCCCACCCTCGTGATTCAGAAGTTAATTTAGAAGTTATCAGGGTTAGCAAGGTGATTAAGAGGTCAGGTTTTCATCTGGGTGTCTTCCAATGAGCTCTTTGGTATAGAGGACTATCTTGGTTTGCTTGGGTGTACATCTATATTAAAGGCCCAGAATTGAAGACAAAATAGCAAGTTGTTATGAAACTGGTGCTTGGGTAAATTTTCTTTCCCTTTCTACACTCTTAGCTAACTAGAGGCATTTACGAGCATCACTTCTGATTAAAGAGATATCCCAGGCATTGAGAACATACAGTAAGTTTTTCTATTAAACCCTATCACTGTCAAAGAAAAGTTAAATTATTTGGACTTGCCAAACACGGCATATATACGAGATGCATTCTGAGTGATATCAAAGTGAGATTAAATTATTTTTGTATACTGATGAGGCTAAGAGTAATGTGCAACTAATGTACGTTATTAATGTTTGTGGTTTTATTATCTGTTTGATAAGAAACATGCTCTCCAACTTGTGTGTTCAAGATTACAGGCATACCTTGGAGATATTGTGGATTCAGCTC
The DNA here is from genome assembly GCA_004024945.1 of Uropsilus gracilis. Lineage (NCBI taxonomy): Eukaryota > Metazoa > Chordata > Mammalia > Eulipotyphla > Talpidae > Uropsilus > Uropsilus gracilis. Next base: position 32,784 of record PVHY01005363.1, on the reverse strand, counting down.
CAGATTGCTGCAATAAGCAAGTCATGTGAAGTTTTTGGTTTCTCAATGCATACAAAAGTTATGTTTAGACTATCTTCTATGTTCAGTTATGTACATAAAAGCATTTTCTCTAAAATGAATGTACATATTTTAATTTAAGAAAACTATTGCTAAAAAGTGACAAGATCATCTGAATCTTTAGCAAATCATAATCTTTTTGCCACAACATTTCAATTTGTTTATAAAAAAAAGGCAGTGTCTGTGAGACCTCGTAAAACAAGGTGTGCCTGTAGATTGACATTTAAATTGCAAGTGATGGACTCTGGCAAGATAGAACCTTTGACATGTTACACAGAAATGTGCAATTGTCACGTGCAATATTGCACCGCAGTTTGTTGTCAGAGCTGGGTATTTAAAATGTGCATGTTGACTTGCACAGGTTCTTGACTCACTCTCTCAGAGACATGCTGTTTCACCAGGTGGCTGTGTATGTGTGCCATCCATTAAGATTGAAAATCCCAGTTTCCCATTGAGCATAACTTCATACATCCATGGGATGAGATTCTGTTCTGTAATATTGGTGAAAGAGAGTGACTCTAATAAAAAATGAATTCTTCTCTTAATATGTCTTTCCTCTTCCTATTTTTTCAAGTTCCACTGGCATCAGGATTAGTTCAGGCTTTTATTGCATTTTATCTCCACTAAGACACAATCTTGCCTGAAAATATAACATTTTTATTATTTATTGCCTTTTATATGTGTATGATGTCCCTGGCTAGGCGCACGGGGACAAGCCAAGTGCTAAGAGAGAGGAAGATGAAAGATTTTGCAGCTAATGAACAAGAAATTGATAGAAGATGTAAAGCAAGAAACTGCCATGCACTGTATTATTCAAAAGGAGAGAATATTTCCTTCAAATGGAAAGTTCAACAGGAAAGGAGCAATTTGAGATGATCCTTCTAGATGATGAGTAGAATTTTTGTGTACAGAGTCAGAGAAGGGTTGAGAAGATGAAACAACCTAGACAGGTGTGGAGCCAGGAAAGAAATAGGCTATGCTCAAGGAACTGTGCAGTCAGCGTTGATCAGAACAAAGGACCAGTGTCAGGCGGTAGCAAGTGCAAAAATCACAAGTCTCTGGAGACTGCATGGTGGGGTGGTGGTGGGGTGTGTGTGTCTGCCTTTAGGGAAAGGACTTTGTGTTGATTTGATAGGTAAGGGGAAGCCACCTAGTATTTCTCAAGAGATAAGGACGTATTACCTGGAAGTCCTATGACATTCCTTGGTATGAAAGATTTACTAAATACAATAACTTATTGACTCTGCTTTCCCCCCATATTATAGGAATCCTCATACCATACTGTTCTTACAGAGCACCTGCACAGGTATCTTCACTCCGTTGACATTTGGGGCCAGATATTCCATGTTGTAGGATTTCCCACTGCATTATAGACTGTCTAGCAGCACCCCTGGCCTCTAACCACTGGATTCTCCCCAGTGATAGCTCCTTTCCTCCAAAGTGACCATCAGAAATGTCTCCGGGCATTTCCGAATGTCCCATGGGGGACAAATTCACCCCCATGAGATTCTAGAAGCTGGACACCTGTCGTAAGCTTCCTGGTGTTCTGAGCACTACTAGCCACTTGGAGCAACAAATCTAAATGTCCCTTAGGCTTCAATCTGTCAACGCTGGAATTTTGTCCTAGATGCACAGCTGATCTGCGAGTAAGGCGTCCTGTGTGTTTTGGAGTGAAACAGTTCACCTGGGCATCAGGAGAGCTGACTCTGGTCCTGTCTCTGCCACAGAGCTGTTGTGTGACTCGAGTAAGAACTTGTCCTCCGTCACCAGACCCCTCGTCAGTGAAATGGCTGATGGGGTTGCTAGTACTTTTTCCAGGGTCTTGATTTCAGAGTGACCTCAGGGCTTGTTCTTTCACATTTTCAGGAAATTAACGCAAAGTTTGACTAGCACATTTGACCAGCAAGATGGATTGACGTTTTGAATGGCAAAACTATTTTCCTTAGTGCTCTGCTTGTGCTAAATGCTCTGATTTCCCCCTTTTCCAGATTACTTGAAAAATCTCTTAGAAGACTCTGGAGATTACAAAGACACTCAAGGTAAATGACTTTTGTGTTCTCATATGTCCCAGAAGTTTTTATGTTACGTTTCTTTGGACCCTGAATGTGAATACAAATTGGTAACTAAGCCCAATTTAAAACTTTCTGCATTAGGAATTTTTAAAAATTCTATTTGGGGTGGATTTAAGTAGCACTATAGTGGCAGTCTGTTAATGGATGCAGGTGAGTTTATGCGGGCAAAGAAGGCACAGGGCCAGCCCACCATGCATGCCATTCTGTGCTCAGCATGGCATGGGGTCAGGAGGTGCCACTCTCCTACATGCTGTCACTCTGTGCCCAACGTAAATCTACTTTCTCCTTCCTTGCTTTCTAAAGCAAGAGTTGAACTAGTTGACGGGCCAGCTCATCGTAACCTTTATAATTGTGAATCCTTGGAGTAACCAAACTGATATTCTTTCTAAAGTTGCACATTAAAAAAAATTTTTTTTACAAGCTAAACACCAAACTGAAGCACACAACTTTGGGTGGGGGGGGGGGAATGGTGGGTGGGGGAGTAAATCCCTGGGATAACAATGATGTGAAATGTATATATATATAAATTTTAAAAAATTTTTAAATACTTTTTATTAATTACGTATGTATTTTTTATACTGTCATATCCTCCTAAGTTCTCCCACTATCACGTCACCCATGAACTATCATCCTGATCCCTTGTGCTCATCCCTCCCCTGATTTTACCCTCCTTCCCTCTCTCTTGCTGTCTGATTTAGTTGTGTTGTTGGTTTATTAATTTTAACTTTTACTTGTTCTTTTGTTTGTTTTGATATCCTTTTAAAAGTTATTATTATAGAAATTATTTATATTTCACATTATTGTAATCCCCGGGGATCACCCACTGCCTCCCCTCCCTGGCTGTTCCAGCTGGTCCCCGCCTCCAGTTGTGTACTTTTGTTTGGTTGTCCATATATTAGTGAAACCATTTGGTTTCTGTCTTTTTCCTTCTGACTTGTTTCTATGTTTTCCTGATATCATACATGTAAGTTATACCATCTGGTATTTCTCTTTCTTACTGGCTTATTTTCACTAACATGATTCCTTCTGGCTCTGTCCATGTTGCCACAAATGAATGTTTGTCTTTTTTCATTGTTAAGTAATACTCCATTGCATTAATATACCACAACTTTTTCCCTTTATTTTTAAAATTTATTGCATTTGTAAATATATATATATTTATTTATTTACTTTATGTCATTGTCTGCCCCAAGGTTTTCCCATCACCTTATCACCGTATACCACAACTTTTTGACCCATTCATCTGTTTTGAGCGTTTGGGTTGTTTTCATGTTCCGACTATAAAGTAGCACATTATTCTGGAACTGTTTAATGATATTCATTAGTATCATTAATGATACTAATTAATCTTTATCACCTTTTACCCTTTGCCTCCTACTGGCCATCACAGCGCAAAGGTCTCATTAATGTTCACAGGGTTATCCACTCTGTGTGTGTATGTGTTCATGCTGTTCCATCAGGTTACTGGTATTTCTTTTCCACAATTTATACCCAAACTACCTCTCTCAGATGTTATTAAGCAAATCTATGTCCACCCCATGGATTTTAGCAATTTGATCACAAATTCCATCAACAATTTTGTGCATTCTTTATATTTTCAGATTACAACACTGAACAGGTTTTTAGTTCATCTTCTAGAGAGTCTTTTCTAAAGCAGATAGCTTTGAAGTAAGGATGCGCCAAGCAATGCAAAGTCATCTGAATGAGAAAAGTGTGAAGGTTGAAGAGGCAGTGTTTTGTGGAAAGCAGTGGAACTGGAGATGAGCCAGGAGTGGTGAGAGAAAGGGCAGGCATGCAAACTTTCTCTCCTTTCATGCAGTTTGTGGAGGCGTTGCTAGCCAGCATGTCTCATGAGGATAAAAAACTGTAGACAGAGCTCAGCAGAAAAAAAAAAAAAAAAGTCTGCCCCAAGCTTTCCCCTTCAAGGAAAGTCAGTTGTTAGCTGTTTTACAGATAAAACAGATATAAAGTCAGAGATTAAAGAGCTTATTGAAAGGAAATTACACACTTCTGTAAAGACATGGACCAGAGTAAGTGGTGAACAATGAGGTGCATTGTCTGGCCAGACGTGTGGCAGTAAGATGCGAGCAGTTGATGAAGTTGCCCAAGAGGGAGGAGAAGTGAGACAAATATACCTTTGAAAGGCAGGCAGACAGTTAAGGGAAACTAGAACTGCAGAGTGGGTGGAAGTAACAGAACTTGGAAACCCTGTGACCGAATGGCAGTTTACCAGCTCGATCTATTCCTTAACTCCTAAAGCTTCCCCCCACCGACTGGGACCTCGAGCTGGCTGAAAGCCAGAGATGTGTCCAGAGTCAATTTTTGAATATCTGTCATGAGGAGAGTACCAGGAGCAGCAAATTCTCAGTATGCTTGGGGTCCATAACGAAATACCACCTCCTTTAATATTGGAGACAGTCACACGTACTTGAGGGATGCAGAGACCAGCAATGTTTGGTACCAGCAAGAGAATTTCTTGGAAAGTTTAGTTACGTGGTCCAAACAATCCAAACTCCTTCTAGAAATTGACCCCTCCTTCTTCCCCCCTTTTTAGTTGCCTTTTTATTGATCATTGTTGCTGTGCACCAGCTTCCCTCTTGAACACTGGCCGTTTTCCTCAGTGGGAGTGCTGCCATCACATTGGATGGGACTGCCTTAGCATGGTTTTCCAGTGAGGGCTGCTGGGTGTGGAGTGTCTCTGACTCTTGCACACTGAAGACCAGTGGACTTCTCTAGTCATGTGTCACCCAAAAATGATCCCTATATGTGTCTGCATGTCACTCTGGGAGCACTGCTGTCTGGAGAAGAACAGTTGTATTCCAGAAGGAAACCAAGTATGGACCTTTCCCGTTTATAACTAGTTACAAAGATGACAAGGCTGGACTTTTCAGAGCACCTTGCTGACGGCAAGGAGCAAATAAAAAGGATAAAGCACAGATGAGGCTAAATACCCCAACTTACAAAAGAATGCTAGCAATTTCCTGTGGTCCAGCATGCTCCCACCTGGCCTCCTTTTCGCTCCTCTAGGGGTCAGACTAAGTGAAGGCAGGTAAGCCTGGACTCTTAGTTCTGGTTTCCTAACCCAGGACCCTTTTCTCCCAAGGTACTTTGTACCCCTGTTAGCCTTATCTTCCTCTTGAAATCTGTCATTATTCCCACAGACTTCAGTAGAATTATCAACTTCCAGCACAGAACAACTCTGATGTTCTTACCATTAAAACATCTGGTCTCTTTAGAGTCTTTTACTTAAAGTACTACTTTTGCCTGTGTTTCTATGACTTTCACCTCATCAAGCCTCTTCGCCTATGTCATCAAAACTCATAGCTCTGTATTCAGCTCACCAGGATTCTCCAGAGATGGTTTTTTTATGAACCAGTGTCATCTTATCTGGAATTGCTTGATGTGACAAACCTTTGATCAATGAAATGGTATTGATCCAGTGCTCCTTCTGTCCCTATACCTTCTAGATGCGCTCGCTGTCGTCATAGAGGTGGCCAACCATGCCAACGACACCATGAAGCAAGGGGTGAGTATTTTGAGTTGGGAGGGTAGTGCGCTGTTGGACCTTGGAGCCCGAGCCTTTGCATGCTCTGCATTCTCTTTCCGCAGGACAACTTTCAGAAGCTTATGCAGATCCAGTATAGCTTAAGTGGGCACCATGAGATAGTGCAGCCTGGACGGGTGAGTGCTTCAGATGGTCTTTGGCAAATCCCACGCTATGGCTTAGCCACCATTTGTAACTATTTTTCCTTTCATTTGTAAAAATAGATTGATTGGCTGTTCAGTCACCCAGTTTAAATCAAGGGAGTTCATGCTATCCATTCAGTGCAGTCATGGTTTAAGTTACTGTGCCAAGAAGTCCAGTTCACTTAGGGGAATGGCCAGGGAACCCACATAGTATCTGATTAAATGGGATCATTTTATTATGTAAGACTAGCTGACCTCACACAGCTTTAAGGACCGTTTCCTTTAAAGTCTTTACTGTAATAGATTATAAGGGGAGGGGGAGAAATGGCAATTTGATACTCCTCACTGAGCCTGAACGTGGCCCTGGGAATGACTTTGGGAAAATCACAAGATGCAGTTGCCAGCATGTTGACTCTGCCTCAGGGCCAAATGCGTGCTTGGTCAGTTGCATCTCAGCCCACATAGCACCCCGGGGCCAGTGCTGGTTTTGTGAAACTCACTGACTTGTCCAGTTGCTACATGACTTACAGGGTTTAAAAAGAAGCCATGACTGTGAAAAAAAAGTCACCAAGAAACTACCCCTCCCCCCATAAGAAGGTATTCTGGGGGAAAAAATTGAAAAGGAAATTACGTGAACATGCGCATTTCAGTGTGACGATTGTGGGATTAAATGGGCATTTGTTTGGCTGAATCAGGTCTTCCTCAAAGAAGGAACTCTGATGAAGCTTTCTCGGAAAGTCATGCAGCCCCGGATGTTCTTCCTGGTAAGTTGTGGCCGAGGTTGCTGTGCTGGAGGTGAGCTCACTGCTTCATGGAAGGAGACATTTGTTCGTAGCATGAGCTTATTAGCACATCGCATAGGAGGTTGAGTGGCCACTTTGACAGGCTGTATCGCTTATTTGCATTATAAGTCCAGGAGACTGTCTTCTCTGCTGCCTGAGCAGAAAATTTCCTTTTGAGTTCAGTTCATTTCATTTCTAATTTGCAAGGATTGATTCAATCGAACTTGCAGATTGTGGTGCATCGTGGGTGAGACTTAGAATTCAGAAAACATAAATTCTGTTATGAACTTTAAAAGGAAGTACATTTTCTAGAAGTGGCTTTTAAAATAACATAATAAAATATTCTAGGTGGTTCTAGTTTATATAAGTAGAACGTAGCTCTTTATTCAGAGAGGTAGTAACGAAGGGGTCATGTTTCCTTCATTCCCGTTTCTGACTGATATCTTTGTAGCTGATGTTTGTCTTGTGAAATGCTTCTGCTTCCAGTTTAATGACGCCCTGCTGTATACAACACCAATGCAGTCCGGGATGTATAAACTGAACAACATGCTCTCACTGGCGGGAATGAAGGTCTGTGCATCTGTTAGCAGATTTTTTTTAACCCAAATATATTTAGAGGAAAAAGGCCCTAAATTTTTCTTGTTACATTTTTAAATTATCTCTCTCCTATATGCCACTGTCGATGTGATAGTTTATTCATCCATGTAGCCCTTTGCTCATTCATTCATAATTTATCTGTAGGACATTTCGTGAGAGCTACTATAAATAAAACATATTAGCAGGTTTGAAAAATTACCTGATGGATTAAAGTATGATTATTTTGTGCCCACCCTTTCCCAACTCCCCAGGAGCTAGCGATTAGTTCGAAAGATAATCTACTAAACAGGAATACCTCTAAAGGAGACTAGCTACTATACAGGAATAAGTTTGGGGGAGTGTACAAAGAATGTGCAACTTTGGGGGGACATGACAGAGGGTGCTGGGACCTGGGAAAGAGAAAACTATGGAAGCCTTTCTGGAGGCAGAACCAGCAACCTCCCCAGGCTAGCCATCCTGGCACACAGGGGCCGCAGCACTGAAGCTGGAGTTCCAGTGTGAGCAGAGACTGAGGGAGGCAATTTGGGCCTGCCTGTGGGCATTGCAATTCCTTGGGAGCCAGAAGAGAGGAGGGGGAGAGCAGGGGTAGAGGAAGCTGGACTGGAGGTTTGGTTGTGATTGTCAGCAGCTGGGGTCCCTGAGCAGCATCAGCTCTGCCTCAGAGGGATATTTGCAATAGGATGAGCGTTCAAATTGTTTTGCTTTCTTTCAGGTCAGAAAACCCACTCAGGAAGCATATCAGAATGAGCTAAAGATTGAAAGTGTGGAGAGATCCTTCATCCTCTCTGCCAGGTAATGCTTGAGAATATGTATGAGTGAGTGTTTGCCAGACTTGCCAAGTCGGACACCACTAGTATGACTGGTAGATGTTCGACAACTAGATTTCCTCCTCCTCTCCCTTCTCTTCCCCCATTACCATGCAGCTCATCTTGATGTACCGTGCAGGTGAAATAGCCAAGAGCTAATGTCATAGTGCTTTAGGAGCACAAAAGTAAAGATGTTCCTTTAGCTAGAAATGCTGAAAAGTGCTTTGCTGATCATTTTTTAAGTGGATATTGCAAGCAAATATTTTTCCACTTGCATATGTTTTTAAAAAGACCCGGTGCTTTATCGTTTACCAGGAAGCTTTTTTTAGTGATGGTCACAATAATTCTATGAGGTGGGTGTCATATCTTACTGAAAACGAGGAAATTAAGTCCCAGAAAAATGTGATCTGGATACAAAACTGGCGAAGCCAGGAAACAAATGGAAGTCTTTTGTTGCTAAATCTATTATTATGGTACCACATTGCCTCAGAACTGAAACCTGCAGTGACTTATATCCAAATCATAGGATATTACTGTTTTGCAAGCATCCCAACCTGGGTGGGTTCATCATCCGTTTTAGCAGCTAAAGAATGTTAGAGCCCTCAGTGGGTTTCACAGCCCCAGTGCTCTGAGGGAACCAGGCCCACACACACACCAGGCAGGACAGCTGGGCCAGCTGGATGGCCAGTGGGCAGACCAGATGGCAGGCAAGCCCACAGGGCCTGGGAGACAGGCAGGCAACTGAGCTCCCAACCCCCACGAATCTTCACGCGCCTTCTCTGGGCGCCTGCTCTGGTCTTCCCTTGTTCTCTTCACTCTCTCCTCCCCTAAGACAGATGCTGCTCATTTAGCCTTTCCTACCAGGCCCAGGCGAGCCTGCTCACGCATGCGCACACCCATTGGGCCCCGAGCATGCACAGTCATGGGGAGGACGCAACAGGTGCTGGTCATGGATGCTGATGGGGGACAGGTTTGAAAACCCCTGAAAACTCATTTGCCCTACGATTACCATCTTGTAAATCAAAGGTGAAGGGAAGCTGAAGTTGTGGGGGACTCAGACACGTTACTGAGACCTTAGCCCAGTGACAGTCGTGGCTGGTGGCAGGATCTGGCCGGTGAGAGGAGAGACACCAGCAGCCATGGGGTGTGCTGGGTCTGGACCGTGGCTGGGGCCTCTGTCTCACCTGACTTTGGACGGAGCTGGTGTGCTGCGGAAGCACGCACCTTTGCCTGCTAGTCCCAGGCACCTTCCAAGCACTCTGTGCTTGCTCAGCAGATGCTCCTCACAGCCTTCTGCATCCCCAGCACACAACCTGCCGTACGGTGAGAAGAGCCGCCCAGCTATTAAATAGCAGCCGGGTTTTGGCTCCAGCTGTGCCTTAATCATTGGACTGACTAGCATCTTAGTCGTCCTGGACCATGGACTCCTGTCTCAGGAACAGCACTCAGTGTTTTATGTCTGTTCAGTCTTTTCATTCCCATCATGCTCGTGGGGTAGGGATTTTCTTGACCTTCCAGTTGGGAAACATGGAGACACAGAAGTAGCATGCTATGCCCAAGAGCACACAGCTCTCAGCAGCATATCTCACTCTGGGGATTCTTGTTCATAGCCATTATAATGTTGTGTCTGTCGTGCATGAATGTCTAGCCTCCTAAGATTAGAGGGGACTCCCAGAGCAACTCCCAGAGGGGCACTGGAATGGCCGCTGCGGCCCGACACGCAGTCTCAGTGCAGCAGGAGAGGACAGCTCTCTGTGTCCAGGACGCGGTGGGAGCAAGCAGAGTTCCTGGGGAGACACTGGTGCCTCCCCCAGGTCAATGCTGGGAAGTGAACAGAAACTCTTACTTAGACCTGTGGCCTTTTGTTCTTTGGGGGGCATCTTAACCAGAGCGTGGGGAACTCCAAGTCCCTGTACACCGGACTCCTGGAAAATGCTTGAGCTTGGTTCTTAAGTTCCAGACAGTTATTTTCAAAGATGTGAAGAGGAAATGCCTGTAGGAAAGACAGGTCTTCAGTCATGTTTCCATTTCCTAACTCAAAGCGTGCTTTGGTGAAAACAGAATTGCGTTTTATTTAAAAGTAAGCGGTGCGAGAAGTGATGATTGGGTTTTGTTGTTGTTTCGTAGCCTGGTCTGAGGGCAGTGATTCAGGGTAGTGGTAGTGAGGGGACGGGTTCGCCTGGCACGGAGGGAGCTGTCTGCTGCCATCACCCACACAGTCAAGATTTGCTGGGCACCGAGCAGCGCCAGACACTGTTCCAGGAGCGGAACAGCCCCGGACCTGTGGCGCTTTCTCTCACCAAAGGGGCCGTGCACAATACAGTGCAGCAGCCTGCTAGGGACGCCAGTTGTAGGGCAGGCACCAGGCCCACCAGCCTGTGAAAGTTCTTTGTTGGTTCTAGCAGTTACACAGACATGCCAGGCAGAGCAGGGCCAGGGCCAGGGGCTGGGAAGGCAGGCGAGCCCCCTAGTCCCCCAGCAATCTTCAGACTCTTTCTCTGGTCTTGCTCTCGCATTCTCTCATTCTGCCTGTGTGCTCTCCCCAGGGTGTCGCTGCCCCTTTAGCCTGCTTCCCAGGCCCAGGTGTGCACAGCCACACAGGTGCACAGCCACGCTGCCGCACAATCATGGGAAGATGCACCAACCCAGGTGCTTGGGTCTACAGGCTGGTGGGGAAAAAAGGCTGACCAACTCACCCTGCAAAAACAGTCGGGTGAGAGATATGTATACAATTTGAGGAGGGAGTACTAAAAGTGGATGCTGTAACATTGTTGGAGCAGAGAGAGAGAGAGAAAGAGAGAGGGGGGAGGGAAGGAGAGAGAGAGAGAGGGAGGGAGGGAGGGAGGATATTTTAATAGGGGCTCAGAAAGATGATCTCTGATGACAAAGGGAGACCAGAAAGAAGTAAAATCCAGGTAGCAAGAAAAACAAGTTCGAAAGAAATACACAGGTGATGGGAGAGAGGTCAGCATGCTACTTGGCAGCGAGCAGTCCCCAAGCAGCCAAGTGTAGCCTTCCGGGGAAGGTGAGATGCAAGACAGAGCAGGGGCTGGGTCACGCCCAGGGCCTCTGCCTCCGGGCAGGTTGTTATTGCCTGGGAGGCCTGCCACGGGCTTTAGGCTTAGCATCCGTGTGTATTTCCATGCGTGGAAGGGCACACTGGTTGCTCTGTAGAGGACGGAGCAGAAGCTGGGGCACCATCTAGGGAACCTGAGAGCCTGGTGTCCTGGACGAGAGAGATCAGAAATCACCAGAATCCAGCAGGGCTGAAAGGGTTGCCGACCGATGGGTGTGGGAAAATCACAAAGCTGGCAAGTTCTTAATAAAGCAAAGGGAAATATTCAAGGTGACCCTGGGGAGAAGGAGGTGACACATATTGTATGCCCCTCCGTCTGTGTCACCCTTTCCTCACCGCCCAGCACGGGGAGGTGGGGGTGGTACGCTGTGCAGAAAGGGGAGGAGCAGGCTTCTTGTAGTCTGGTTCCTGTCTGCTCACCAGCCGGATTCTCATTCACTGCCACCAGCATGGCGTGTTCCATCAGCATGGATCTGCATGTGATTCTTCACACAGGCCAGTCTCCCTCACAGCCTCCTGCTGCACACAGGTGGTTCCTCTACCCGGAATCATCCCGTCACTCACTGTGTAGTATGGAGCCTCTACCCTCGGCCAGCCATTGCCTCAAGAATCGGAATTTAGCGGGGAATGGAAATGGCCCTTTCTCTGAGCTTGCAGCTCCCTGGAGAAGACACGTGCACAGCGGACATTAGCACAGTCAGCAGTTACTGTGTCTTACAGGAAAGCTACCTGGTACAGAGCCGGCAAATAAAAGGCTCTTGAAGCTGATTTGGTGGAGAAAGGAGCACTGGGGATAGCTCTCCGATAGACCTGCTCTTTCCATTCAACTATGAAGCGTAAGGAAGAGCTGGACAGCTAAGGAAAAAGAGGCTGCTGTCATTAGCCACAAGGGGTACCTTGGTCCTGAGGTGCAAAGGGGCCTGGCCTTGCAGAGAGCTGAAAGACCAGCATGTGTGAGCAGAGGGAAGGTGACCCAGGCTACGCCTGCACGGACTGGTGAGGTGACCTCGGAACTCCCATCAGTGTTGGTCTTCAGCCTAAGAGCCATAGCACAGTGCTGAGCGGTTATTCTGGGGAATGATGTGACCAGATGGGCATTTTACAAAGGATATCTGGCTGCTGCGCGGAGCATGGTTTGGGAGGGGAAGTAAAGGACTTGCCTCACTGGAAGCCGGGGGTGAGAGAAAGGGCACCGAGGATGAATGTGCGCCTCTTGTACAGGGTGTTGGTGGTGCTGTCTGCCCTGACTGAGCTCACTGAGTGAGGAGCAGCGTCAGGGGAGAAAACAGGAATTTAGTTTCAGGTGCGTAGTTCTGAGGGAATCTATGAGTCACCAAGATGGAGCCACTAGAGAGGCAGCTTGTATAGGGTTCTGGAAAGAAGCCTGCACTAGGGCTTATGTGTGGGAGTCTCCAGCTTCGAGATAACGGAACCCAGGAGATGGGATGAGGGTGCTCAGAGAGCCTGCAGTGTCCCCCGTCGGACGCCTGTCGTTCTTCAGAAGCTTAGCCATTTACGTCTCTGTTTTACATTACGTGTTTCAGCTCAACTAGCTGTGAGCTCTTACAAGCAAGGTGTGTTTTGTGTTTGTGGCTGAGCATCCCTGGTCCTCAGTGGGCCCCCAGTGAATGTTACTTGAATCATTTGAATTGAATTTAAGCGGCCTGTGAAATAGCCGCACCCGACAGCTAACACGCGTGGGCAATGGTGTGCCGACGTCAGCACAGCAGCAGTCCCTTCTGCGGGAAGGCCTTTCCCCTTCCGAGCGCAGCCCACTCATTGGAAAGCGGTGCTTATTTTATACGAATTTGTTTTCCGCTTATTTTCCATAAAGGAAAAAATCGAGGTGGCTGCTGATTTTTCTGCTAACCATGTGAGGAAAGGAGAACGAGGAAGTGTCCTCTCGATGCTGCAGGCAGATGTGTGTGGTCTGTGAGGAATGTGTTATCAAGAGCTGGTAAACATTGTTTGGCAGAACCCCACGCCAGAGAGCCAGGAATGATTAAATGGAAGAACAGCATATGTGACATGATTTGCACAGTCAAATCACATTCCATGTACTCCCAGGGCTCCAGAAAAATCAGACAGCAACTCTCAAATTAGCCATCTGCCTCCGCGCGGTTACCTCTTCCTGTGATGAGAGGGGGAGGAGGGTGTTGTGCTTTATGAGCGTTTACTAGAAAGTGGAACATATGTTCTTAGAGCGTTGTTCTTCAGAGAACATGAACAGAGGCCAGAGATGACAGGGTGGGGAAGAGTTCAGGCCTTCTCCCCCTTGGGTCTGATACCGTCTCACCATTTAGTACTGCTGAAATGCAGCATTTCAGATCCTTGGTTCCCTCATCTGTGAGTGCTGATGAGGAGTGGTGGTGAGGTTGCATCCTGATTTTGGAGCGGGAGTAGAGGATCAGTCCGTAGTCCATGTTCTGAAGTGGAGACAGGCTCACATTGGTAAAGCATGAAACACAGTTGGCTGACGTGTAGTAACTTAAGTAGCCACACTTCATCTCAGTCTTGGTAAAATAACACAAGTAACAGAGGCACGTTTTGTTTGGTTTAGAGAGATAGGAACTGCTTCTATTTTACTTCGTTTTTACTATATTAGGGAAATTTTTAAAATACCTGATTTAATTTTTCATTTGTAAACTGGATTGCTCCCTGTTCATATCCATGGGGGTGCATGTTCTATATGGCATTTAAGCCATTTAGGAAGGAGGTACATTTCTGAGAATGATTATTGTAGGGAAAGCAAGCGATTTTTCAGCCCTGCACTGGGTTTGTCAAAATATGTTTAGCTGTACGGATGGAATAAAAAAAATTTATTTAAAAGTGATATTTATAAATTCTGATATACTTAAAATTGGAGTGACTGATACAATGAAACTGCATTTTCATTTGCTCATACTGAGAAAGTATCAAGATTCTGCCCAGGGGTTTTCTGTTTCCTGATCTCTCTTAAATGGCACTGTCGGGTCATTTCAGCCATACAGCTTTTCTCGCAGAACCACTTTCCATTATTATGTTTCTCCATAAAGAAAAAAAGTACTTGGTTCCACTGGGTTTTTTGTTTGTTTGTTTTTTGAGGTAGCTGTTGATTTTTCTGCTAACCATGTGAGGAAAGGAGATAGGATAGCAGAGTTGAACAGAATTTTAAGTTGATTACTAAATTCTCCCGCTACACTCACACATGAAATACCTAAAATGTGCATTGTACTCTCAAGTACGAAAAGAACGTTGTGCTATATATATATATATACCCTTGGGGTCCGGAGGACCCGGAGGCCTTGGGGGCGATGTGTCTGCCGCAGAGCAGAGCTGAAGGCCTTCTTTGAGCAGGCTGTCCCCTCTCAGGCCGCTGCCGTCTGGATTGGAATCAGATACTCCCTGCTGGACTGAGGGTGGGGCTGGAATGTGGGGGATAAGTAGGGGGGGGAGCCGGGCAGAGAAGCCTCAGACAGGCTCGGTCACTCCTGAACACGTTCCTGCGGGCATGTGTGCATGGCACACGCGTGTGCAGGTGAGCTTCCCTAAAACCCATCTCCTGTAAGCCAACCCCATGGGGTGGAGAAAAATCAAGAAACTAGAGCCACACGACGGTGGAATACAGGGGAAACGTCCCTGTCCCGAAGGCCTGAAATCCGTTCTTGACGCCACGTATCTGCTTCCTTCAGCTAGCCATCTCGAGGCTGTGGTTTCCGTGCTGTAGGTACAGATGTGAGACGCCAGTCCTTGGAGTAGCTTTAAAATCTGGGATTATATCCCCGGGAAGAGTCTTCTGGGTTCTGTAAACAGCCAGTCCGTCAGTGAGCGTGTCACGTGGCCCCCAAACAAAAGCCCTTCCGTGTTTAGCAGACTGAGGCCGCCGGAGGCCAAGCCAAGTGGCGCTTCTGGGGAGGGAGGAAGCTCCGCGCCCGGCTGCAGCGCCCGCCCGCGCTCCGTGCTGCACCGCCTGCGTGCACGGGGCCTCGCCGGCCGCTTGTGCGGGGCCCAGGGCAGGCCTGCGGACTCTGCCGTCGTGGAGGAAAGAAAAGAAGTGAGAAAAAGACCGGCCATCGAACCTGACATCTGGTTGACCGCACCTTCTTTGGCCCCCAACAGCTCCGCGGCGGAGAGGGACGCGTGGCTGGAAGCGATCTCCAGGTCGATAGAGGAGCACGCCAAGAAGAAAATCACGTTCTGTCCCACTCGGAGTCTCGACGAGGTACTGTCTCTTCCTGATTTCATTTGCAGTGCATGTCAAGCATGTTTTCACCTTCAAGTGACTTCTCCAGGGGCGTGGGAAAGCAGCTCGTGTTTGGCAGCAGGGCTTGGAGGTAGGTGCATAGTCTCAGAGCTAAGAATCTTACAGGGGTCTCCCCGGAATTCTAGAGTAGCGCGGACTGTATCCTCCGTTTTCTAGTCATAGAACCTCATTGTAGAAAATTGAGAAATTGGGAGCAAAATACAATATAGTTTAAGGAAGGAACTGATCAGCTGTCACCTCATGACGATGGGCAACATCTTCTGAATTAGAGCAATGATAGGCCGTATGTAGTGAATCTGAGTGGCCCAAGAGCGTGGAAAATGTAATAGCATGTTTCACCTCACCTCCTGAGTGACACCGCCAGTGTGCTGAACACCACTGCCAGGTAAGGCCTGACTCTGTAGTGGTCAGTGTGCGTGGAGATAATCAGAACACCTTCTTCTTCCACAGGCAGACCCAGAAAACAAAGAGGAAGTTAGTCCTCTTGGGTCAAAGGCTCCCATCTGGATTCCTGACACCAGAGCCACGATGTGTATGATCTGCACAAGTGAATTCACTCTGACCTGGAGGCGACACCACTGCCGGGCCTGTGGCAAGGTTGGAGGCGATAACGCCCATCATATCACAGCACCCACTGTGGTATCGAATACTGGCCGGACCTCCCGAGGAAGCGTAGCTCCCTCTCGCATCACTGTAGGAGAACAAGCCAAGATAGTGCACTGAGGTCGTTTTCTCTACTGCTACGTAGGCAGCCATCTTGTTCGGGAATACATTCCCTCCAAAGCCTGGACCACGGTAGAATGTCAAGAGATTTTCATTTTTAAGATCACCCAATTATCTCACAAGAAACAGACCCTCGTGGTTATAGCTACTTGTTTTAACTGTAGCTAAATGCTAAGTACGTAATAGGCAGAACACTCAGAGAAGTTCTTCCTAGGGCTGTTTCTGCATCTTCATCACCTCTTTAGTAAGGGGGAATCGTGACAATGACCTGAGGGTTGTGTGAAGATGAAGCTAGAGCACACAGAGCAGCGAGCACAGGGCCAGGCAGCTCATCTGGACGGCACTGGTGATGACCTTGCTGGCAATACAGTGGACCCACTGTGTGCCAGGCACCGTTCTGTATGTTTTGCACATTCTCACTGCTTTTATATAGTATTTTATATAGTGAGCACTCAGGCATTCTCCAGCCTTTTCACCTTTAGGTGGGGTTCTCTGAACTCCCTTCCTGCTGAACTCTATGGTTGTTATTGAAATTCAGTGACTGAAAATGAGACAGTCCTATAAATTGTAGTACATATTCTGTTTTGGATACTGAGGTCATCCTAACTGAAATACTTGCAATATGTTTTCAGATTGTATGTCAAGCATGTTCATCAAATAAGTACGGCTTAGATTACCTGAAAAATCAACCAGCCAGAGTGTGTGAACATTGTTTCCAAGAACTGCAGAAATTAGGTAATGATCGGTAAATATCCAACCAAAATCCCCTTTGTTCTCTAGGTGTGGAACACTTGGATGTTCTCTAAATATGGAAATGCAGTCCTAGGTTGCAATGCTTAAAACAGTTACAAGGGGATTTCCATTTTCAGTGATGCTACAGTTTCTACTTTCCTCACAGTGTGCTCACTACAGATCATTTTTATGCATCTGAAAAAATTATTCTTTCTTGGAAATCAAGGTGGCACTTTGTTAGTCCAGTTATAGTCAGTTGGGCTTATTTCATGAGCTTTCATTACACAACTAAACTGAATTATATATAATAAAATAAAAAACAAGCTGGGCACAGTGACTCGTGCCTGTAAGCTTCAGCCTATGAAGTGACTGGGGCTAAGGATCGCAGTTCGAGTCCCGCTTGGGGCAACACAGCGAGACCTAGTCCCAAAAAATAGCTGGGTGTGGTGGTGCACGCCTGTAATCCCAGCTACCTGGGAAGCTGAGCCTGGGGATTGGTTGAGTCCGTGGTACTCCGGGCAACGTGAGCCTGTGGTTCCATGGGCAAAAGTAGTGAGACCTAGTCTAAAAAAAAAATAAATAAATAAAAAATAACAAACAGTACATCCATACATCCTCCCTGCCTTCTCATCATGTAGTTATGCCGATAGTTTGAATGAATGTAGCTAACAGAACTGCTCAGGTCTGTATTTTGGGATAAGAGTAAATTCCTGAAGCCCACAGGATCTAAGTTTTAAAAGAGTATGCTTCATTTCTACAAAGAATTGCTTGTCATCATCAAATGGAGATAGTGAATCAAAGCTGATCACATGCTACATCAGAATCCATGTATTTATATGATAGTCATTGTCCATACATTTTCCAAGAAGACTCACCCTCTGCCAACCTTTACTGCCTCTGTTCCCCAGGCATATGCTGTAGCTGCAACACTTGCCATCCGTCTTTCTGTCCTCCAAACCCATTATCCACACCCACTTGGTCGATAAATCTTGTCAAATCTATCTTTGAAAGTCTGTCCTTTTCCTGATTTCTTCATCTCTGACCTAATGAGTCCTTCATAGCCTACCTTACTAATTTCCTAACAAGTTTTTCTGCACGAATCTTTTCTTTTTGCTATGGCCATGTTTATGTTTTTAAATTCAATCTGCTCATTTCACTCCTAGCCCCAAACCTTTGATTTCCATAGTATAAACAAAAAGCCCTGGGAACCAGCCTTTTTTCCTTCCAACTTTGTTATTCTCCAAGTAAATTATTTATTTTTATGCCTCTGTTTTTGCTTATTTGGTATCTCCTTGTGGAGTGTTTTTCTTTTTCTTTTCTTTTTCTTTTTTCTTTTTTTTTTTTGAGACTAGGTCTTGCTATTTTTGCCCGTGGAACCGCAGGCTCTCGTTACCCGAGGTACCACAGACTCACACAATCCCTAGCCTCAACTTCCCAGGTAGCTGGGATTACAGGCGCGTGTCACCACGCCCCACTATTTTTTGGGGACTAGGTCTCACTACGTGCCCCCAGAGGGACTCAAACCATGACCCCTGGCCCTGGCCGCAGCTTCCTAGGCTGCCACCTACAGGCACGCGCCACCATGCGTGGTCCGTTGGCATGTTTTTCCTCCTCTTTTTTACCTGGACACTCCTACTTTACCTTAATGATGAACTCAAATATCTTATTACCTTCTCAAATTTCTCTGAACTTTGCAGTCAAAACAGTTTCTTTCCTCCTCTTGTCCAGTAATGCTTTTCTAGTGCTTATTATTACTTGGTCTAGTATCTTCAAAATAAATAATTCTGTTAGTTTTTTTTTTTTTTTTTTAGGTCAGGAAGAAAAAAATTTTTTTTAAATTTGCAAGACATTAGCATTTTTCATAATTCTAAAGACATAAAAGCATAAACCTTTCATATGTTTTACATTTAAAAAGTATAAAATCATAGGCACTGTAAAGTCATCTTCACGGTTGGTTTTGACCATCCATCTTCCTTCCCCAAGGACCCTAACCTAATGCCACCAGTTTCTTGAGTATCTGCCAGTGGGTATTTTATGTAGCAGTGTTGATTGAATTGAATTGCAGAATACTGAGCATTGGCCACATAAGTAAAGGTACTTGATTTTTTTCAGATCACCAGCACTCCCCTAAGATTGGGTCTCCTGGAAATCACAAATCTCCTTCAAGTGCCTTATCATCAGTCTTACATAGTATTCCATCAGGAAGGAAACAGAAAAAAATCCCAGCAGCTCTCAAAGAAGTAAGTGATTCTACTAAACTTGCAACCTGATCAAAGCTACATTATTCATATGTGTATGATAGGCTATTTTTCCTTCATAGAGCCATGGTGGTATTTCCCATTGCTAATAAGACATGCTGGTGATGGATGTGGCTGATGCCTCACAGTTCCTTATCTCCCTTGTGACCTGAGTCATTTAGAAATGGTTGTTGATGAAAAGTTTGGAGAACATTTTGTAGCAATGATAGAAAGATTACTGGGACACCTGTGGAATTTTAAAAACTGTTTGAGCTTTCCCTCTTACCAGAGGGAAGAAGATGATAAGAACATTTGGGGTACTTTATTAGCATCCCCTGATCTGCAGTTTATTTGAAACATTTCCTGGTTATATATAGCTGGTATCACTGATAATAGGCTGTCTCCCCCCAAACTTAAAATTTTTTTAAAGTGGTAATAGCGGATCTGACGGTGACTAAGTCCACAGGCCTCACTGATGTCCCTGCTCAGCTCAGCTGTTTAACCATGCAGTGTCCAGGATCTGATAGCGCTCCCCAACTTGGCCTATTCTGGATATAAGGATGTAAGAGGAACCATATAATGTTGGCCTTTTGTGACTTTTCTGGTAATTCCCATTCTGATTATTTTACAAATTAGTTCCACCTGTGCCTGTTTGGGCCAACAGAGCAGTGTTAGTTTCTGTTCTCTTGGTTACCATGGAGGTGTTCTATCACACAGGGTAGAAGTGGGCACTCTAGAACATTGAACAAGATCGCATTTCTTATGTAAAGTTGAGTGTATTCCATCATAACAATTGAAATCATAGAAAGTGACTTAAAGCCAGCCTCATGAAGTAGTGTATGAGGAGGATTTATTATTGGACTTGAAGGTCTAACTCATTTTCTGAATCTAAATATACATTCAGAAAGTTAAGAGTCTTAAAAATCAACTGAAATAGATGTCTGATTTTTGCCTCTCCACACTGACGCCACAGTTCATGAAGATAATTCTTACACTTTCTCCCCTCCAAACTCCTCAGCATTGGTTACAAAACTCTGTAGACTAGATCCAGCCAGACTCCAAACCCAGTTTGTACCCAACCATGTAAGTGGGGTTTTCTGCTTCTATTTCCTGACTGTAGCCGCTTCTTCATTGCTCCACTTGTTCTCGAAGTCTCCCCTGGACTAGCAGCATTAGCATCGTCTTATTGGAAATGCAACTTAAGAAAAATGTAAATTTGTGGCCCTCCCCCAAACTCTACAGAATCAGAAACAACCACACTCTGGACACTTTAAATGTGTGCTGATGTCTGAGAATCACTGCTTTGCTCCTTTACCTTCAGATTGGGGTAGTTTATTTAGTTACTTAAATGCCACTAAAAATCAATGTGTTCTTCTTGGAAAAGCTGGATCCTTTGTGTTATTGTTGAATTTTGATGGAGGTGAAATTTCTATAACATACTTTAAAGTGTACAGTTCAGTGGTACTTAGTATATTCACAAAATTATGCAACTGCCACATTCCTCTAGTTTCAAAATATTCCATTACTTAACTTAAACACCCTGGGCCATTAAGTAATCAGTTCCCATTTCTTTCTCCCCTGACTGCCTGGTCACCATTGCTCTCTCAAGTTTTGCCTGTCTGGCTATATCACAGAGAAAGAGTCACTCAGCATGTGACCGTTGTGTTTGGCTTCATTCATATTACACAGTGTCTTCAGGGTTCATAATACGCCATTTCTTTTTAGGCCTTGAATAATATTCCATTATATGTACACACCAAACTTTGTTCACCTCTTGGTGGACATTTGAGTTGTTTTCATGTTAGACTCTTATGGGAAATGCTCCTATATACACTTGTGCACAAATATCTGGGTGCACAGAGGTTTTCCTTTTTCTCGGGTCTATACCTATGTATGGTAAATGAGTTGTCAGGGTTTTTCATGTCCTTCTGCCATTAGCCTGTAGGACCAGCACCTGTGGTACACACTTGGCCCAGAGGGTGTGTGCATGTGTGGGTGGGCACACCTGGGTCTTGGAGGAGAGGCTCAAAGAGTGGCATCTCTCTGGACAGCAGAATGCCAGAAAGAGAGGCCAAAGAGTGAAGATTCATGGGGGGACTGGGAGGCTGCGTTGCCTGCCTGCCTCCCAGTCTTCCTGCCAGGCCTTGCCTGTCTACCATACAGTGGCCCAGCCTCCCTGCTTTGTGTGCTGTGTGATGGAGCCGTCCTTGGTGCCAGCTGTAGAGTAACCAGGCCTCCTAGCCAGTTGGGGAAGCATCAGACTTGCCAATCTGTGTAGGCTCATTTTTGGTTCAGCAGTTCCACAGACATACCAGACTGGGCAGGATCGGGGCCAGGGGAGGTGGGAGGCAGGCCAGCCCCCCAACCCTCAGAGGGATTTTTACTCTTTCTCTGTCCTCTCTCTCACTCTGCACCCCTTTATCCCTCGCTCCTAGGCCCAGGTGTGCACACTACACATGCGCACACCTACAGGGCTGCACAATCACGGGGAAGACACAGTCCCCCAGGTACTGGCCATGCAGGCCAGTGGAGGAAAAAGCCCGACTAACTCACCCTGCAGCATGTGTACTCAGGCACCATCCCTGAGAGCATTAAAGCCTGTAAAATTCACCAAGGATGCTGGGACTCTGAGTAACCATCTGCTTGAATCGATAAAGAACCCTGTGTGTGTGCTT
This sequence comes from Uropsilus gracilis, assembly GCA_004024945.1. Classification (NCBI taxonomy): domain Eukaryota; kingdom Metazoa; phylum Chordata; class Mammalia; order Eulipotyphla; family Talpidae; genus Uropsilus; species Uropsilus gracilis. Next base: position 11,097 of record PVHY01005363.1, on the reverse strand, counting down.
GCAGCACTACCTAGAAGTAGAATTTCTTGCTGATAAGGTATTTTCATTGTTTGACTTTTTGAGAAATAGGCGCTCATATGCTTATTCCAGTAAAGTTCAATACATTTTTAGAAACTTTTTAGAATTATACTCAGTCTCAACACTCTCAATAGTGGCAGACTATGTCTTTTGAGTTGGGTTTGACTTATTTTTCAAATAATCAAATCATTGGAAGAAAGCTTTGAGTTAGGTGACTAAGCTGCTAGTGCCAACTTATATTTTTAAAAAAGATAATAGGGGACTATGGGTTACTGTTGAGTATTTTAATCGATCTACTTGTATGACTAGTAAACTAATTCTAAAATATTCCAAAGGAGGAATGTACAAAATACTTTAAGCAAGGCCAGTAACATTGATGTAAGTACATAGGTGTGTAGATGTATACATGTATAATATACATGTATACACATATTTACAGTGCATTATCCCAGATTAACTACATTTTAAGTAAATTATCACTGGAATATAAAGTCCAGTTTTTTTAATCACTTGGTAATTTTATACAAGGGTGTATTTCTTTATATGCAAATTTAGTTGCCCATATTTCTAACTTACCCTTAGATATTAAATTTTCCAATAAAAAATCTAATCCTTTTCAAGAGATGTATGATGAAGTCATAGACTTCATCAAATAATAAGTGATTAAAAATAGAAATTCTTAGAGTTCACCGATTAGTTTTCTGTTGCTGTGTCACAAGGGAGTGGGCACAAACTTAGAAGGCGAATTAGAACTTCACACAGTGAGTGACTCCAGCCCACACTGACGGTATCAGGAGCCCAGGCTCAGCCTTGCAGGGGCCTCCATGGGGCTGCAGCCCCGGTGTTGACCGGTGTGGAGTTCTTAGCTAGAGACCAGCGGCAAAGGGTCCAAGTCCATTCAAGTTGCGGCAGAAGTCATTTCCTTGTAGTTGCAGAATTGAGGCCCAGTTTCTTAACTGACTTTTGGCTGGAGGTCCCTCAGCTTCTTGCCACATGCACCTGCTACTATACCGGCTAACTTCCTTAAAGTCAGCCTGGGGGAAACCCCTAGAGCTAGACTGCCAGCAAGAGAAGGAGTCTTCCATGATACAACAGAGCCATGGGGATGGCATGGCATCACCTCCACTGAATTTTATTGGTTAGGAGCAAGTCACAGGCCCTGCCTGCATTCAAGGGGAGGAGATTGTATGATTGTGTGCCTGTCCCCAATGGGGATCCATTTATTTTTTTTTTTCAAGTTTTAAATTTTCTTATTTTCATACTACATTGGTCATATTTGTATGGTTACTGTTCCCCTTAGGTATGGCTCTCCCATCAATGATGCACCCTTCTACCCCCCCCTCCCCATCAGTCAATGGTTGGCCCTCTCTGTTCTTAAAGAGGGCTTACTAGTCCCCTCTCCCAGCCCAGGGGTTTTGACATGGGGATACATTTCAGTGGCCACATTACAATCATTAAGAGAGCACTATCTTTTTGCCTACAGTTTAAAACATTTTCAATCTTTTTTGAAGCAGAAATAGACTTCTGTTGGATCAAGATTTGGATTGCAAAGAATGATCTGTAAATCATCTCCATTTTCTCTTTACTTTTCTGTTGATACCATTTTTTTTTTAGCAGTCTGAGAAAGCTATTTTAAGATCGAATTAAAGGTTTAAGTCACTTTCTCTAACAGTCTAAATACTAGGAACAATCACACAGTTCCACTAGTGCAGTAACAGAAATGCTGTTGACCCTCAGAATTATATTTCATCTGCTGACAACCCAGAAAATGTAGGTAAACCCACAGACATACACAAACACATATGCAAGAGCAGTTAAACCAGGTAGAGTTCTAGAATGCTGATTATATTGAAAACAATATTCCTTTAGAATAGTAGCAGACTTTGAGAAAGTATAGTTTTTCATTATGCAATATTATCAGTTTTTCATTATACAATATTTTAGTATCTAGTGATTAAAAGTAATTTTGTTGTTTTAACTGTTTTGTCTGAAAACCATTAAACTGTGTCTGACCTTTGCTTACCTAGGTATCAGCAAACACTGAAGATTCTTCTATGAGTGGCTACTTGTACAGATCCAAGGGCAACAAGAAACCTTGGAAACACTTTTGGTTTGTCATAAAAAATAAAGTGCTATATACATACGCTGCAAGTGAGGTAAGAGTAGTTCTAAGGTCTTGTTTTATAAGGTCAGTTGAAAATATAGTATTTGTGTCATTTGTTTTATGTATATTTTTTGTTTTTTGGAGGGTGGGTGTATTTTTAATGTGAAATGAGTTCTTATACATGAAGGGCATATACTCGAAAGTGTTAGGAATTTCCCATAGGATTAAAATGCAGGTATATTTGATGTGTGTGACTATTCTGCTTCTCTTAAGGCAGAGGTTTTTAACCTTTCTGCATAGTTCTCTTGGGTGACGCTCCCTTGGCTATGCCAAAATTGTGCTGGTCGGGCATCAGCATGGGTGACAGAGGCTTTGTTTCAGTGACAATTTCTCTACCGCTACCTTCTTTCTGAGTGCCAAGTGTTCGAGCATCCCTTGACTACTCTTGTGGTCAAGCTGCTTCTTGGAGGGGTGAGGTAAATTACTTATCTTTCTGAGCTGTTTTCTGTATCCATAAAGTGCAAGTCACATAATTATCTACACCTCATGGTTGTAGTGGATTATAGTGATGTGGACACATTAGGTGTGTGGCTCATAGGGTAGGTGGGGTGGGAATGGGATAAATATTGTTGAAAAATGAATAAGGTGCTAGAATTGTGTTGCATAGTACATTGAAAGGAGAGCTGTATAGATCGAGAGTCTGCAAATCTGAATTTTACATCAATTAGAAAATGCATCTCCATTTGTCTCTTTTAAATTTAGGATGTGGCAGCTTTGGAGAGTCAACCTCTATTAGGATTCACTGTCACTCAAGTCAGAGATGAGCATTCAGAGTCTAGAGTATTTCAGTTATTGCACAAAAGCATGTTATTTTATGTATTCAAAGCAGATGACGCTCACTCGGCTCAGAAGTAAGTGAGACTTTTCTGTTGTACATGAGATTTCAAGTTGTTACTGTACATGATTGATTTTAAAATGACCTACTTTTAGGCATGGGGCAACTCAGAATTCCAATGAAAGATCCAAATTATTAACATTTAACATATTATTCAACGTCCTTAGAATTATTTTAAAGACAAGGCACAAGTAGCTGAACTACTTCTAGGTGGCAGAGGAGAAAGAAAATAAGTAGTTTTAAGCAGAAAAGGAAATAGATCATTTTATCCAGAATTTTTTTGCCTTAGCATGACCTCTGAGGAGGCCATGACTGGCTGCTCAGCTGAAGGGAATGCAGGCTGAGGCACCTGACCTCTGTGAGAGTCAGTGAGAGTAAGACTCTCCATCCAAGCATTCCAGGGCTTTGGCAATCCGGTGATTCCATTGTCCCACGGAGCAGCAGGCGTGTAAGCAGCTGTGCTGACTGACTTCTTTGGGGAAAAGGTCAACTGCATTAAGAGGCTCCCATGCTGTTACCCTGTCTGAGGGGAAGGAGCCAGAGAGCCCAGCAGAGGGAAGAGGCTGACACAGTCTCCTCAAAATTCCAGTAAGAATATTTACTTAGATGCCATGAGGCTGCTTTTCCCAGAGAAGCAGGTCTTTGTAGAAACCTGGATCCTTCCTGAACAGAATAGTTAGCCTTTCATTTCATTTTTATTTTGGCCTCACACTTTTTTTCCCCTAAAATGTGCTCGTTTTCTCAATAGAATGCACCGAACAGTGCATGCAGCATGAAGACAATGCTTTAGACAAGGCTGCAATTTCTTCAGACAGAATTACTGTACCAAAATTAATATTCTTGTATTAACAGGTCCAAGGGTACTAATATTCTATAGAGCCTTTGTTTTTCCCCTTTTAGTTTATGTTAGGACAGCTAGATGTGTAAAGCTGTTCCTCCAAATAATTCCTTTTAGGTATATTTTTAAATGATGTCACTGAAAAAAGGTCACTGCTTTTTTTCTGTAAAAAATAATGAGATTAAATAGTAATTGTCTTCAGTTTCTGTTAGATATTATATTTCTTGCAATTTTCACCTGGAATCATCATTACACTGATAAAATATTTGCTTTTGAATGTACATCTTTTACTGATATTGTTGACAAGGTAGAAATCCCTCAAAGACTGAATTTATCTGGGTGATGAAATAATTTCACTGTATTTTAGAATAACAGGAGAATTTATACATTTCTCTGTGAGGTTATTAACAAGGGTCGCTTTTTTGCATATAGTAGAATATTAAGATGTCTTAAATTTAATGGAAATGTTGGGATTTTTTAGAAGTCTTCTGTTGTGCTATAATCATATGCTTTTGCATTTAAAATAAAGATTTAAAGTTGAAATTATATACTTCAAACAAGCCGAATCTGTCATAAGCTGCATTTACTAATTGAGTTATTTCAAATATTCACAGTAAGTTCAGAAACAATTACACTACTAGGGGGATACAAAAAGTCTCTCAGACTGTCTCTGAATAACTGCAGCTGTATGCAATGTCAGATACATTTTGAGACAAAAAGTTGGGGAATACTTCTGTGGAACTGTGAGACACTTCCATATTGCATGCAAGAATTTGGCCAGCTGGGAGTAAACTAGATGCTAGATTTACTTTAATTGAAAATAATGAACTAGGTCTGGATTTATGGATGTCCCGAGAAACTCAGACCAATAGATTTAAAGGAAATAGAGACAGAGCCATGCTCCAAAAAGCAGAAAGGGGGATTGAAATAAAGACTTTTGCAGACATAGCCACTTCCCATGCCAATTAAATGCTGTCATTTGGGTTTAGAGCTTTGACATGAGCTTGCTCCTCCCTTGTGTCTCATAGAACTGAGATGCAATTTTCAGGCCAAAATTTGGGTCAAATTATCAAATATAGTTTTCCAATATTTTCAGAATCTTGTTTGCTACAGAAAAGATCTTAAGTACATTGTTAGACTAATTTGACCCACAACTACAGTTATTTTATGTATGTATGTGTGTGTGTGCATGCATGCATGCATACATGCATGATCTTCACCTGTATTGGATGATTGCATTTTACAGATCTAACAAATTTCCCTTATAATTAGGTGGATCGAAGCATTTCAGGAAGGCACAATATTGTAGCAGCATTGGTTTCATCTCCTCTGTGATGCTGAAAGAGTGGAATTTCATCAGAATGATGTAAATGCAGTACAAATATTTTACTTAAAAATGGATCCAACCCAAATCTACATCAATTATAAGAAATTATTTTGTTAAGTATAAGGTAATTTTTTAATGTTGTTTTTTCATGTATGTTATTTATTAAAGTTTTGATGTTTACTTAATGGTCAGAATTATTTCTGAGACACTGAATTCTAAAGTACTTTAGAGACCACAAAGCTTATTACTGTATACTAATAACTGTTGTGACACAGTTCACACTGTTTTCTCAATTTGCTCCACAGTGTTACATTATAACATTGTCACTAGTGGTAAGTCTTTGTAAATAAAAACACAGATTAAGGAACAAATTTCCATGCAGTGTTTGGTTTAGAAATTGTTTATTATACAACTGCTGATGAAAAAAATGCATGTCTTTGAATCAGTAAACTTAAAGAATTTTTGTATCTTAAATGAAAAAAAACCAAACAAACACATGCCCAACTTCTACCTCAGTAACTATGAATGAAATTTCAATAAATTTATATAAGTATTTCTACTGTCACATAGCCTTTGGCATGAGATAATGTAGCATCATCAAGGAATTACAGCAAAGGGACAGAATCTGAGATTCTACTTAATAAATTATGAGTAGGAAGGGGGATATTTTCACTTGCAAAGGAACACAATCAACTCTAGGACTTTGACGTAACTTCGTTCTTCTGTTGTTGTTATTGCCAGTGCAACACAAGCATAAATGTTTTATTTTTTTTTAAAGACATATAGCTAAGCGTTAAATTATATAATTTAACTCCTGCTGTTGTAAAAGTTCTGAGACCAAGTCAGAGGTTGTATATTTATGTCTAAAATGAATGTTACATTTTCTATAACATTGTGCTTAAAAAAAAAAAAATAAACTGGAATTACCATATTGGAGAAGCACAGATGCTAAGCCAGTATTAATTGAAATGTACACTATTCATTTTAAAAGGTGTTAAATCTTTAAAGTTTTGATTTTAAAAATCTATTTCTTTGGCCAGATGTCAGTGAAACTGATAAGGAAATATTTATATTCATATATCTGGTGCATTTATTTTAACATGAACTACTTTGTGTATAAAAATATTGATTAGCAGAACAGTGAAGTTAAAACTGTTGATTAGCATAATTCTTAATATCCATGATATGTATTTACAGACTGAGCTGAAACTAAGTATAAAGTATCTTCAAAGGCAAGGTTGTCCATAGCAACCTTAGTAGTGGACATAAGAATTTTCCTTTCTCCTTTTACATACAGGATTTTTCTAATTCTGTGTGATACTTAGGCTTGCCAAGAGAATTACTGAGTGCCTTTCTGAAGCCTTTTGAATGCTCTTTGTTTTAGCGCAAATCCCTACCAAATCTAAACTTGGATGCTGCAGGTTGTTCTGGTGATATCTTTCTATGGAATCATTGTAAACCCTGTTATACCTCACCCACAGTCCTCACATTATCTCTGAAGTCTTCCTGTTACAGTAGGTAAACTAACACTACTTTAGCTCACTGATTTTATTAAAACATGCATACATAAATGACCTCCAACTTACATGTTCAAATACTTGGCAATGTTTATTGTATCCTATCTGGAGACCAAGGTTACACCTTCTAGAATTCGGCATGCTTCACTGGGTCCAGCAATTTCACAAAACAAGTGATTTGGAATTCTCTCTTCTTGACTATCAGATTTGGTTTAAACTTCATAATCTAAAAAATATCAGCCAGGATATTCAATCTTCCAACATAAAAAACCACTTTTAAATATTAACTATAAAAAAAATAACAAACTGCTAGTAATTCTTCTAATTATATGTAAAACACATGTATGATTGTATTAGCTATTCAGTTGGCCCCATGAAGGTAATGAAAAAAGCAAAATACAGCAGCTTGTGGAGGGTATCAATTATACTCCCCCATAAAAGTGTTTTGAATGGGGAATGGTATTAGAGTCCCTCCCTTATCAGGCCTTCATAACATTACAGCTGATTGTTATTTATTTAGCCTGGCTCATTCACTGGCAACCAAGAAACCTACTGACATATATGTTGTATAGGTATTTATATATTTATCCAGAAAGCTAACCTTTTTGAAGAAAAGATATTCTACATGGTACATTCTATAAATGAGGAGAAAGTATAAATAGCACCTAAATTCCAAGGGTATTGTGTTTATTTCACTGATATGTGTGTTTCCATCCAATCCTTTTTATTTTTAGGAGAAAGAAGAGCACTTAGAAAGCTAAGCTAATGAAAAGAGCACCTAATGTCAAGAAGGGATTGAAGTCTAGAAGAGAGGTTAGGCTTGACTAAGGGAAGACTTGTTTTTAGTTAGTATCCCAACCTGTGTCCCGCTATCTGCAGGTGCCACAGTGTAGAGTTTCCACCAGGGTCCTGGGAAAATGAAAACGGTTCTCTTTGGTGTCACCTACATCTCTTTCTCTAGCTTCTTTCCCCTTCCCCTAGTGTAGCCAGTATTCTGTTGTCCTTTACCAGTAACACTTCTCTCTTCTCTAACCAAAAGCTTCCTTCTTTCAGAGTGTAGGAACATTGTTACTAAATGAAATCACCAGAGCAACCCTTATTTATTTATTTTTTTGAGATTAGGTCTCGCTATTTTTGCCCGTGGAACCGCAGGCTCACGTTGCCCGGGGTACCACCGACTCAAGCAATCCCCAGTCTCAGTTTTCCAGGTAGCTGGGATTACAGGCGCGCGCCACCGTGCCCAGCTGTATTTTTTTGGAACTAGGTCTTGCTACGTTGCCCCAGGCGGGACTCGAACCTAGCCCCAGCCGCTTCATAGGCTGAAGCTTACAGGCACGAGCCACCATGCCCGGCCCAGAGCAACCCTTGTTTAATGTAATGCTGTAATGAACAACCAAGAGGGCAAATAGTAGTTGTAATTGTATGTACAAGTAGGGAAAGCCTGCTATTTAGGAACTTCATTAAAATGTAAATGTACTTTTAGGTTTGGGGAGTGAGCACTAAAATTGTACTCAATTTTTAAGTTTGAAACCCGTTGTGTTCAACTGCAGTCACTGGGATTTCCCGAGCAGTAAATGCTGTTTCTCCTACGCTGTACCTCCTTGAAGGCAGGTACTACACTTAGTGCAGCACATTCTCAAATCATGCAGCACCATCTTCGTTAGTGTAGTGGTGAGTATCCCCGCCTGTCAAATCATTGCTGAAACAACATCACTGCTGAGGGGAAAACAGTCCTAGCAGCCTGCTTTCCTTGGAGGTTATTAAAGGCTCGCGTCCAGGTGTCTAATGATGTTAAACAGACATACCGTATAGCAGTTTCTCATGAAACATTTACCTCGTTTAAGAGAAAGTGTGTTCCACTGAGTGAGTGAGGGCACATCCCCTCTTATCTGCAAGCAAGTACGGTTCCGGAAAGGCCCTGGTGATAACTTAGAGACTTGTTCTCCTGGAAGGTCACAGTTGCAACTATCTGTCTGTCACTAGCTCCATGAGATCTGCTTAAGTACTTTAAGCTTCAGGGTCCTAAAACACAGCTTTCTTTTCATTCAAAATTGCTTGTTTTCTTTAGTAATGGAGAAACACCCTAATAGGTCCGGAATCTACCTCCAACCGTCAACTAGGACTTGCAGTTACTGTTTCCTTTCCATCTTCATTGTCCTTCTCTGATTACAGAGGCCTGGCTCCAAGTCCTTCCCTCTTCCCAGTGACTGTCAGCTTCCCCTCTTAGGCCAGTGCCTTCTTTGCCTGGTCTCGGTAAACCCCGCCAGAGCCATCTCCTAAAACACTGCTTTCCTATCGTGTCCTCCCTGCTCTGTGCAGGGCTCTGCAGTGGCCAGCCATGGACCACCCTTCCTCCAGGACCCTGCACTCCAGCTAACCCCCGCCCCACCTTTCTCTTCAGACTCTGTCCTTTTTGTCACCTCCCCCACCCCATTTGTATTTATGCAAAACTTTTGCATGACGGTTGACCCTTGTCATCTCTCCACTATTCCTCCACTTTAATGCTATTCTCTTTTTCCACTAGCCTCCTAGAGACTTCAGCTCATAAACACTCTTATGGTGCTTATCAAACCCTATCCTTGAGAATAGCAACTGTATCTTAGTCACTTGAGATTCGCCTGCAGCACCTGGCAGAGTGCCTTGCATGCGGTGGACACTCAGAATGTTTTGATTAATTTTCCACTGGTCCCTTTAAGTGCCTCCAATATCATTCTGGAACCTCTGTTGCTTTTAATGTTCTTTCCTAAAGGAAAATCTTATCTATGGCTTTTTCTTCTGTCCATGGCCGTACCACCCTGAACGCACCCAATCTCGTCTTATCTATGGCTTATTCTTCCTTTAAGAAAAGAAATACTTTCTTGTAGGATTTAATATATATATATATCCTACAACTTTACATATATATATATATATATATAAACTTAACAGATATACATATGTATATATAAAGTTGTAGGAAATTTTCAAAAAGCCTCAATATCAAATTACCTTTTGGGGACATGGGTGGAAATGAGTGACAGGGAGCAATTTTCTCTTTTATATGAGTTGGTCATAGTATGTTAAGAAAACCAATCTTGAAATACTATTGTTTTTTAAATAACTTAAAATGTATTTCTAGAAACCCTTTTTACTTAAGTGATAAGTTTGTATCTTCATGTTCATATAGAAAATAGGTCCTTTATAAATAAAATACTAGCTTTGTAAATAATGTTAATATGTATGATATTTATACAGAATAAATGTACTATATCTACTTTTGGTGTGATATCTCTGAAGCTATTATTTTCTTTAGAGTCTGACATTTCAAGATGAATTTCACTGACATGATTTCCTGAGCAGAGTTAAGAAAAGCTCTTACAAAAATGATGATCCTAAAATGACTTCTTCCAATCTCTAAAAGGTGAACTGTTCTCCAAGTAAGTGAACTAACCCCAGAAAGGCTAACCACGAGCATCGATGCAGACAGGGATATTGTGACATTAGGAACGATAGAAAAGGCATCAGATTACCTACAGCTGTACTTTCTTAGTTTTCACCACTGGGGCCGACTGTACCACTTGGGGAGAGGGAGGGGAGAGACAGCCTGACAACCGCACATCACACAACAGATGGTACTGAAAGGACAAAGGGCAGCTTTGAGAGAATAGAGTCAAGCCTATTTCTCCCTGCTGCCTGCCCTCTTCTGCGTCCAGTCCTGCATCCAGAGGGGAAGGACAGAAGAGATGTTCCTCTTCTTGGTGCACACCTATTTTTTTTTTCTGAACTTGGATTTCCGGCCTGAATCTGTGACATTTTCAAGTGCTGATCAATACTAGAAAATTTGAGAGTCCTCCTTCCGGAAACCAGCCCCACAGTGAGTTGTCCACAAGGCCATGATTCCCGCTACACCTCCAGCTACAGGTGGCCAGCGCCAGGATGTGATGTTCCTTCGCGGCTCTTCGCACGTTAGCAGTTCCGTCGGGAACCATCGACCATTGCCCTCTATTACTTGGGAACACACCGCTGAGCAAAACAGGCAAAAAAACAGCTTTAAATCCTATCGTGATTACATTTTTGCTCCATTTAGCTATCATACCTATTTGCTCACAAGCGTTTTAAGTAAAACTCTGCCTTGCTACGCAGGAGTCGGCCCCACTTAACCTTACTGGGATCTACCCGTATTCGCTCTCTCACAAAACTTATTTAAGCTAACACAGCCTGACACAAGAGCAACTTTCCCACAAGGTAGAAATAATCTCTCCTGTTCTTCAAGTCTGGAAGTTTTTGTCTCAAAACTTCCTTTCGGGACGGCATTTGGCAAACAGGATGCCAACTGCACCCGGCTGCTAAACGCACCGGGTGGGCACCCGCAGGCTGGCGCGTCTCCCTCCAGGCCGATAGGGGGCAGTGCACAGCCAG